>JAWMAR010003277.1:2500-85990 GCA_036785375.1 Leucoraja ocellata | reverse complement strand
GGGGGAGAGGAGATGGGGAGGGGAGGGACGGGGAAGAGGGACAGAGGGGTAGGGGGAAGGGGCGCGAGGGAGATGGGGGTGGGGGGGGAGAAAAGTGTGGAGGGAGGTGTGGGGTGGGGAGCAGGGAGATGGAGAGGGGGAGGAGGGAGGGTGGGGAGAGTAGATGGGGGGGAGAGGAGAAGGGGGGGAGGAGATGAGAGGAAGAAAGACTGGATAGACTCGGCTTTTACTCGCTAGAATTTAGAAGATTGAGGGGGGATCTTATAGAAACTTACAAAATTCTTAATGGGTTGGACAGGCTAGATGCAGGAAGATTGTTCCCGATGTTGGGGAAGTCCAGAACAAGGGGTCACACACACAGTTTAAGGATAAGGGGGAAATCTTTTAGGACCGAGATGAGAAAAACATTTTTTCACACACAGAGAGTGGTGAATCTCTGGAACTCTCTGCCACAGAAGGTAGTTGAGGCCACACAGTTCATTGGCTATATTTAAGAGGGAGTTAGATGTGGCCCTTGTGGCTAAAGGGATCAGGGGGTATGGAGAGAAGGCAGGTACAGGATACTGAGTTGGATGATCAGCCATGATCATATTGAATGGCGAATGATGCAGGCTCGAAGGGCCGAATGGCCTCTACTCCTGCACCTATTGTCTATGTTTCAATGTGGTCTGCCGTTTAGCAGAGTGGGGTGGTGACAACTATCGGTGGAGGAAAACAGACAATTCCATTATTTTGATTCATCACAGCTCGTCCAATGTCTTCGATGACGGAGCTCCTGGAAAGGTGTGATGATTCGCAGCTGCTGGATTTGACAAATCATTACCGCAAGAGGCTGGAAGCGGCCACTCAAGAGGCGGTGGAGAATGCCGTCTTCGTTCTAGCGTACGAGGGATATTTCAGTGAACAAGAGTACAAGGTAGGGAGAGGAATGGATGAGTGTGTAACTTCAGCCGATACACAAATGTTTTCATTCACAAATATTGTGGGCTGAAGGGTCCATTCTTGTGCTGTCCTCGTTGTAATGAGTCGAGTCATATACACGTCAAGGTAAAATACATGTTTATTAAAGTCCACTCACACACACAATTCATCTGCATGGTGTTACAGTAACTAGCCGCTACTCAAATGACCAATAAACATAATATGACATAGTGTTCATAGCAAAAGGATGTGAGTCTAGGAGCAGGGAGGTTCTACTGCAGTTGTACAGGGTCTTGGTGAGACCACACCTGGAGTATTGCGTACAGTTTTGGTCTCCTAATCTGAGGAAAGACATTCTTGCCATAGAGGTAGTACAGAGAAGGTTCACCAGACTGATTCCTGGGATGTCAGGACTTTCATCTGAAGAAAGACTGGATAGACTCGGCTTGTACTCGCTAGAATTCAGAAGATTGAGGGGGGATCTTATAGAATCTTAAGGGGTTGGACAGGCTAGATGCAGGAAGATTGTTCCCGATGTTGGGGAAGTCCAGAACAAGGGGTCACAGTTTAAGGATAAGGGGGAAATCCTTTAGGACCGAGATGAGGAAAACATTTTTCACACACAGAGTGGTGAATCTGTGGAATTCTCTGCCACAGAAGGTAGTTGAGGCCACAGTTCATTGGCTATATTTAAGAGGGAGTTAGATGTGGCCCTTGTGGCTAAAGGGATCAGGGGGTATGGAGAGAAGGCAGGTACGGGATACTGAGTTGGATGATCAGCCATGATCATATTGAATGGCGAATGGTGCAGGCTCGAAGGGCCGAATGGCCTCTACTCCTGTACCTATTTTCTATGTTTGGATGGCAGGCAGGCAGCACCGGATATCTGGCATCATCATCAGCATCAGCAGCGCTGAGTACCCGGGTCACGTGACAGCAGGTAGGGCCGCCTCTGATGTCACCGCCCGGGAAGTGTCGGGGTTTAAAGGGAGGGAGGGCGGCTGTTTAAAGGGGAGGGAATGCGGGGAATCGGCCAACAATATTCCAGTCCCCAGGGCAGTGATGTTTACACCACAAGATGTTCACACGTCCACACTCAGTCCGGGTCTGGGTTCCTGCAGCGACCTCAGTTCCTTCTTCCCGGTTGGACTGAACTTATTCGCCCTCAGCCTGAAACATGTGGAGGAATAAAGAGGAAATAAACAGATGAAACAACAGTGTCAATAACAGGGACTGGGGTTAATACTTCAACAACATTTACAGAACAAAATCACAGGAGAAAGAAGCCCGCGGATGGATGGATGGATCCCCTGATATTTGATCACATTAAACATTAACACAAACACTCACCCGATCCACATCAGCCTTGGGAGGGTCAGTACGAGGTCGCGGAGAGCAGGACACATCGGTCTGTGAGGGAGTTGCCTGCCAGGGGCAGCGACGTCAGTGAGGGTTTTGTACTGAGAGCGGAGACGAGATCCTCGGCTCCAGAATCTGTGAGACGGACACTGTCCAGCCTGGAGATGAGAGAGAGTGAGGGACACACAGAGAGACAGGAGACGGTGCAAATCCCCAGTGTTTATCAGTGACACAACTACTGATCATATTAATGTTCTGTGTCATAGATACATAGACAATAGGTGCAGGAGGAGGCCATTCGGCCCTTTCGAGCCAGCACCTATATTCACTGTGATCCTGGCTGATTGTCCCCAATCAATAACCCGTGCCAGCCTTCACACTGTATCCCTTGATTCCACTAGTCCCTAGAGCTCTATCTAACCCAGATAGAGTCAAGACACCCAGTGAGTGTAAACACAAGCTCTCACAGTTTGGGACTTACCACAGTGCCTGTATTTTACAGTCCGGGTTCCTCAGAGCTTCAGACACCAGTCTCACTCCGGAATCTCCCAGTTTATTCCCACTCAGGTGCAGCCCCGTCACCGTATGGTTTGTACTGAGAGAGGAGACGAGATCCTCGGCTCCAGAATCTGTGAGACCAACACATTGCAGCCTGGAGATGAGAGAGAGTGAGGGTGAGGGACACACAGAGAGACAGGAGACGGTGCAAATCCCCAGTGTTTATCAGTGACACAATTACTGATCATATTAATGTTCAGTGTCAGACACCCAGTGAGTGTAAACACAATCTCTCACAGTCTGGGACTTACCCCAGACTCTGTATTTTACAGTCCGGGTTCCTCAGAGCCGCTGACACCAGTTTCACTCCGGAATCTCCCAGGTAGTTGTCTCCCAGTCTAGACACAAACAGACAGAGTAAGAAACAAACGGATACAAACCCCGCCCGGTGAGGCTGAGATAGACAACTTCTCCCAAAGGGATATTTCTGGAAACACCTCAGCACATTATTGAACAAATCTGTGTGGATGTGGGTGTTTGGTGACTTTCACCATTTATTCTCATTCCCCGACAACCGGGACAAGATTTTTTCTCATTCCCCGTGCAGTGAACGGCGGCAGGGTAGGGCAGGGCAGGGCAGGCAACAGGCGTGTCCCGGGGGAAGGGGTCGATCACCGTGACCCGGGGGACCCCAACCACCCCGTGCACAATGACGGCCGCTCGGCCCCATAGAAGGGGTGCTGGACGGACGGAATAACAAAATAGTGGAACAATTTTACAGTTCAGTGTTAGCATCAAACGGATATTTACCCCAAGTGCTGACACTTGTGCAGAACCGGTCCCAGCCGCTGGAGACCTTCACACTGAATGCGGCAGTACTCCAGATCGAGGTGTTTGATTGTATCACAGAGCCTGATGGCATGAGACAGGACCGCACAGTCAATCGGGGTCAGTCCCAGTCCACTGAATGAAAGTGTTTCCACAGATCCCAGTGTCTGCTGAGCCAGTGCAGGATTCTGAGACTCAAACAGGTAGTGCATCGTGTTCAGCAGCCTCCGTTTATCAGCGTCACTCCCTGTGTTTCCAGCCCGGCGTTTAACCTCCCCCTTCACCCAGTCACTCACTCGGCAGATTGTTTGATGAGGGAATTTACCCAGAAACTTCTCCAGGATCCAAGCTGCCCGTGGGGAGGAGAGACCAGCGACAAAACGGAGAAATACTTCAAATCGCCCGTCTGAATTGCCATGGGCTTCAATGAGGAGTGTCGTGATATCCCAGCCTACAGTCAGGAATTGTGCGAGTGCGGCTACAAACTCTTGGATGGTGAGGTGCGGGAAGGTGTACACCACGCTCCGGGCTGAATCCTCTCTCTCCAAAAGTTCCATCAGGAACCCGGACAGGAACTGGGAAGGCTGCAGATTGTAATTGATCAAATCTCCATCTGTGAACACAATCTTCTTCTCAGCCACTCCAGTGAAGGCCATCTGACCAACCCTCAGTAACACCTCACGGAGGTTCTCAATCTCACGGCCGTGGTTTTTCAGGATGTTGTAAATAAAGTAGCAATATAGTTGTGTGATGGTCTTGGGAACTTGCTGTGGGTCCCGGTGTGTTTGTGTGAAGAAGGGGCCCAGTGCCAGGACAAGGATCCAGCAGTAGGCGGGGTTGTAGCTCATGGTGTACAGGATCTCGTTCTCCTTCACATGTTTGAAAACAGCTGCTGCCACCGACTGATCTTCAAAATACCTGGTGAAATATTCCTTCCGTTCCTCACCAACAAATCCCAGGATTTCAGCCCAGACACTGATCTTTGCCTTTTCCAGTAAATGTAACGCAGTGGGGCGGGTGGTCACTAGCACTGAACACCCTGGGAGCAGCTTGTGCTGGATTAAACTGTACACAATGTCAGACACTTCACACCACCACTCGGGATCTGGACACTGGTGCTTAGGTTCTGTGTCTCTCCGACTGTCAGCAAAATCGATTCTGCCCTTGAATTCATCCAGACCGTCGAATATAAACAGCAATCCCTTTGGGTTCTTCCAGACCTCCTGCAGCATATTCCCAAAGTAAGGATACTGATCCAGAATCAGTTCCCTCAGGTTTATTCTGTGTTTAATCATGTTCAAATCCCGGAATTTGAAACTGAAGACAAACTGGAATTGTTGCAATATTTTCCCTGTGGCCCAGTCATGAACAATCTTCTGCACCATTGTTGTTTTCCGATTCCCGCGACTCCGGACACTGATGCTGATCTCCCAGATCGGGATTTACTCCGGGAAAAGCTGCTGTGGAACAATTGATCAGTCCTGATTTTTTCCAGTTCACCCCGGAGATGTTTCTTTTGCCATTCCTCATGGTCCTGGCCTCTTGCCAGCAGCTCATGTTCCACCAGTGTCCGATCTCGAACAGTGGAGATGATTGTGAGCTCAGCATATCGATCAAGCAGCAGGGAATTCTTAACCTTCTCGTTCATCAGGATGGTGTTGACACTCAGTGTTTCAGTCTGTGCTCGCAGAGTCTCCTTGTGTTTCTGTTGAACATCTGTGGACATAGAGACAGCATGTATTGAGTATAGGAGCAGGGAGGTTCTACTGCAGTTGTACAGGGTCTTGGTGAGACCACACCTGGAGTATTGCGTACAGTTTTGGTCTCCTAATCTGAAAAAGGACATTTTTGCTATTGAGGGAGCCCAGCGTAGGTTCACCAGATTGATCCCTGGGATGGCGGGACTGTCATACGAGGAAAGATTGAAAAGACTAGGCTTGTATCCCCTCTGTGTCTCTCTCTGTGTCTCGCTCTCTCTGTGTCTCTCTCCCTCTGAGTCTCTCTCTCTCTCTGTCCCCTCTGTCTCTCTCTCTCTCCCTGTGACTATATCTGTCCCTCCCTCTCCCTGCCTGCCTGTCTCACACACACACTCATACACACACACTCATACACACACACACTCATACACACACACACTCATACACACACACACACACTCATACACACACACACACGCTCACACACACACGCTCACACACACACACTCACACACACACACTCACACACTCGTACACACACACACTCATACACATACACACTCATACACACACACGTACACACACACGTACACACACACACACCCTCTCCTCCTGTCTCTCTCTCTGCCACTCACTCAGGCAGCTAAAGACAGACATTCAGTTTCAGAATGAAAGGCAGGCAGCTATGGGAATCCCATCCCATCACTTACCTTTCAGGTGAGTGGGCACTTCAGATAAACCCTGACCCACCGTGTCCATGTAGGCGAGCTGGTCTTTACCTGTTTAAACAGAATAACGTGTTAACATGAGCTTACACCCAGCGGTATGAATATTGACTTCTCTAACTTCAAGTGACCCTTGTTTCCCTCTCTCTCCATCCCTCTCCCTGCACAGTTCCCTGACCAGTCTGACTGTCGTTGATTGCATAGAAACATGGAAAATAGGTGCAGTAGAGGCCATTCGGCCCTTCGAGCCTGCACCATTCACCATTCAATATGATCATGGCTGATCATCCAACTCAGTATCCTGTACCTGCCTTCTCTCCATACCCCCTGATCCCTTTAGCCACAAGGGCCACATCTAACTCCCTATTAAATATAGCCAATGAACTGTGTGGCCTCAACTACCTTCTGTGGCAGAGAATTCCACAGATTCACCGCTCTCTGTGTGGGGAAGAAAACATGTTTTTCTCATCTCGGTCCTAAAAGATTTCCCCCTTATCCTTAAGCTGTGACCTCTTGTGCTGGACTTCCCCAACATCGGGAACAAACTTCCTGCATCTAGCCTGTCCAACCTCTTAAGAATTTTGTACGTTTCTATAAGATCCCCCCTCAATCCTCTAAATTCTAGCGAGTACAAACCGAGTCTATCCAGTCTTTCTTCATATGAAAGTCCTGACATCCCAGGAATCAGTCTGGTGAACCTTCTCTGTACTCCCTCTATGGCAAGAATGTCTTTCCTCAGATTAGGAGACCAAAACTGTACGCAATACTCCAGGTGTGGTCTCACTAAGACCCTGTACAACTGCAATAGAACCTCCCAGCTCCTATTCTCAAATCCTTTTGCTATGAACATTGTATCTGTTAGTTTAGTTGTTACCTTCTCCGAGTTAACAATGATCTATCCTACATTTTCATTCATCCCCATCCTATGTGTCCATTTTCACACCTTACACTTCCTTATCTCTGTATCTCCCACTCCCCCGACACAGTCTGAAGGGTCACCCATTCTATCCATCCTGAGATGCTACCTGCCCTGCCGAGTGAAAGGGCCTGTTGATGGGGGATCTTATAGAAACTTACATAATTCTTAAGGAGTTGGACAGGCTAGATGCAGGAAGATTGTTCCCGATGTTGGGGGAAGTCCAGGACAAAGGGTCACAGTTTAAGGAAAAGAGGGAAATCTATTAGGACCGAGATGAGGAAAACATTTTTTTTTCACACACAGAGAGTGGTGAATCTGTGGAATTCTCTCCCACAGAAGGTAGTTGAGGCCACAGTTCATTGGCTATATTTAAGAGGGAGTTAGATGTGGCCCTTGTGGCTAAAGGGATCAGGAGGTATGGAGAGAAGGCAGGTACAGGATACTGAGTTGGATGATCAGCCATGATCATATTGAATGGCGAATGGTGCAGGCTCGAAGGGCCGAATGGCCTCTACTCCTGCACCTATTGTCTATGTTTCTATGAGACGCTGCGTACGGTGTCGAGGCGGCTGCGGGTGGACAGGCCGTTGCCGGGCGGATTTTTTGAACACGGTCAGTTTTTCGGAGCCCCCCGCGCACGATGTCGGGACCAGCTCCGCACAACTCCATACGGCTCCGGCGATCGAAGTGGGACTGGCCCCGCGAGGCCGTACGGCTCAAGTGACCACGTTAGTTCGTGCTTGCCGCATGCAGTCAGTCACATGCTGGTGGGACCGGCCCTTAACTCCAGCATTTTGTGTCTATCTTGTGTGAGGTGCTTGTAAGATCAGCAGCATTTACAGCTGAAATTTAACAGTCTAATGTTGCCGAACCTTGAGCCTGTATCTCTTTCAATATTCTGCTCAGCTTCGGTAGCGTGTGATGTATTTTCACAAGGGATTCCCACATCAACCTTTGTGCTCCAGAACTATTCTCCATCACCAGATTCAGGAGCAGTTTGGAGCCGGCTGCTTGTTTTCCTGTCTCTGCGAACTCAGTCACTCTCTGTAATGAACAAGTCAAGTCACATTGATATCTATAGCACATTTAAAATGCAACTCACGTTGGCCAAAGTGCTTTACATTTGTTATAAGAATAGTATAAACAAACAAACTACATACATATATACATATAGCCCTCGTTCAGTGGACGTCAGCAAAGGCTGAGGGGCATTGATACGTTATTAGTCTAGACTTAAAGGAGTTGATGGAGGGGGCAGTTCTGATGGGAAGGTGGATGCTGTTCCACAGTCTAGGGGCTGCAAGTCTAGGAGTTCCAGAGATAGAGAGATAGATAGAAAGATGGATGGATGGATAAATGGATGGATGGATGGTTTAATGGATGGATGGATGGATGGATAGACAAACAGACAGACAGACAGATAGAAACATAGAAAATAAGTGCAGGAGCAGGTCATTCGGCCCTTCGAGCCTCCATACCCCCTGATCCCTTTAGCCCCAAGGGCCACATCTAACTCCCTCTTAAATATAGCCAATGAACTGTGTGCCAATGAACTGTGTGGCCTCGACTACCTTCTGTGGCAGAGAATTCCAGATAGATAGATAGATAGATAGAAATAAACATAGAAAATAGGTGCAGGGGTAGGCCATTCGGCACTTCGAGCCTCCATACCCCCTGATCCCTTTAGCCACAAGGGACACATGTAACTCCCTCTTAAATATAGCCAATGACCTGGCCTCAACTACCTTCTGTGGCAGAGAATTGCAGAGATACAGACAGACAGACAGACAGACAGACAGACAGACAGACAGACAGACAGACAGACAGACAGACAGACACATAGAAAATAGGTGCAGGAGTAGGCCATTCAGGAGAGAGAGAGAGAGAGAGAGAGATAGAGAGAGGGGTTGGAGAGAAAGCAGGTACAGGATACTGAGTTGGATGATCAGACATGATCATATTGAATGGCAAATGGTGCTGACTCGAAGGGCCGAATGGCCTCCTCCTGCACCTATTGTCTATGTTTATATCACTGGAAGTCAGGTGCCCAAATGGGAATTGAAGACAATTGGTGAGTTGTGCTGGAGCTGTGAGCTGGTGTTGGTCAAATACAGGCTCAGTGTTGTTCCATCCACACACTCCTTTGTGAGTTTGATCAACAAGGGCCCCGGATATTCCTTTACATTGTTCTCTCAGTCTGTGTTAAATTTAGAAGCAACACACAATCTGCGTCCATTACACTTACGTAACACTCTTGCCCAGTGAAGTGATCCGTGCTCATTACCATGAGGCTAACTCCCTCCACACACTCTTCAATCGCCTGCTCCAGTCGGTCCCGGTAGAATCTCGTCAACTGTAAGAGCTGGTGATCATCGCAGTTTGACATGAAAGCGGAGATTGCCGAGTTTATATCTGTGAACACAGGAGGAGAAGTAAAACATCATCTGAGAAATCCTTCACCACTGGCCCTCACTTCACACTTCCATGGGTAAAGTTGTGAGACCACACCTGGAGTATTGTGTGCAGTTTTGGCCAGTTGGCCTTCGTAACAAGAGGAGTTGAGTACAGGAGCAAAGAGGTCCTTCTGCAGTTGTACAGGGCCCCGGTGAGACTACATCTGGAGTATTGTGTGCAGTTTTGGCCTGTTGGCCTTCATAACATGAGGATTTCAGTATTGGAGTAAAGAGGTTCTTCTGCAGATGTACAGGGCTCTGGTGAGAGCACATCTCGAGTATTGTGTACTATTTTGGTCTCCTAATTTGAGGAAGGACATCCTTGTGATTGAGGCAGTGCAGCGTAGGTTCACCAGATTAATCCCTGGTATGGCGGGACTGTCATATGAGGAAAGATTGAAAAGACAAGGCTTGTATTCACTGGAGTTTAGAAGGATGAGGGGGGGGGGGGATCTTATAGAAACATATAAAATTATAAAAGGACAGGACAAGCTAGATGCAGGAAAAATGGTCCCAATGTTGGGTGAGTCCAGAACCACGGGCCACACACTTCTTAGAATAAAGGGGAGGTCATTTAAGACTGAGGTGAGAAAAAACATTTTCACCCAGAGAGTTGTGAATCTGAGGCAATTTGGGACTGAGATGAGGAGAAACTTTTCCACCCAGAGGGTTGTGTGAATCTGTAGAATTCCCTGCCACAGAGGGCAGTGGAGGCCAAATCACTGGATGGATTTAAGAGAGAGTTAGATAGAGCTCTAGGGGATAGTGGAGTCAAGGGATATGAAGAGAAGGCAGGAACGGGTTACTGATTGGGGATGATCAGCCATGATCACAGTGAATGGCGGTGCTGGCTCGAAGGGCCGAATGGCCGACTCCTGCACCTATTGTCTATTGTCAAACTTCCATGAGTGCATGAGAAAAAGATGCAGTTTTAACATCACGTATTGGCAGTGAACGGTTCCCACTCCCTCACCACTCATCACACCCGAACATGTTCTCTACCTGGGCCACAGGGAATAGACTATACGTGCAGGAGTAGATCATTCAGCCCATCAAGCAATGTGGTGAACCTACGCTGGGCTCCCTTAATCACAAGGATGTCCTTCCTCAAATCTCTGCCGCAGAGGGTAGTCGAGGCCAGTTCATTGGCTATATTTAAGAGGGAGTTAGATGTGGCCCTTGTGGCTATGGGGATCAGAGGGTATGGAGAGAAGGCAGGTACGGGTTACCGAGTTGGATGATCAGCCATGATCATATTGAATGGCGGTGCAGGCTCGAAGGGCCGAATGGCCTACTCCTGCACCTAATTTCTATGTTTCTATGTTAACACCAGGGGGCATCGATTTAATGTGGGGACCATGAGATTTAGAGTATAGAATATAGAAACATATAAAATTATAAAAGGACTGGACAAGCTAGATGCAGGAAAAATGTTCTCAATGTTGGGCGAGTCCAGAACCAGGGGCAACACACACTCTTACAATAAAGGGGAGGACATTTAAGACTGAGGTGAGAAAAAATATTTTCATCCAGAGAGTTGTGAATTTGTGGAATTCCCAGCCACAGAGGGCAGTGGAGACCAAATCACTGGATGGATTTAAGAGAGAGTTAGATAGAGCTCTAGGAGATAGTGGAGTCAAGGGATATGGAGAGAAGGCAGGAACTGACTGGGGATGATCAGCCGTGATCACAGTGAATTGCGGTGCTGGCTGGAAGGGCCGAATGGCCGACTCCTGCACCTATTGTCTATTGTCAAACTTCCATGAGTGCATGAGAAAAAGATGCAGTTTTAACATCACGTATTGGCAGTGAACGGTTCCCACTCCCTCACCATTCATCACACCTGAATATGTTCTCTACCTGGGCCACAGGGAATAGACAATATGTGCAGGAGTAGGCCATTCAGCCCTCCAAGCAATGGGGTGAACCTACGCTGGGCTCCCTCAATCACAAGGATGTCTGTCCTTCCTCAAATCTTTTTCTCATGCACTCCGCGCTGGTCATATTTCCCGCAAGTCCAGGGAGGGCTGTAGGCCCACCTGGCGGGACAGGCAGAGTTGAGCTGGGTTTAGCGCTGTTTCTCTGCGCTGGCTGTGGGCCTGGGGGTACAGCTCGCATCTGACTCCCGACCGCAGTCCCACCCCCCCCCCCCCAGCCCCACTCCTCCCTCCTCCAATCATCGCGCTGAATCATCATGTCCCGCCCCCATTGCCTGCTGACCGACATCTCTCTTGTCCAATCGGCGCCCTCGATCAGCAGTCCCACCCCCACTGTCTCGAGGAAAGTGGAGATTTTTAAATCCGGATGACAAAAACTTGGGGGCCCTTGTCCCCTCTGGCCCCCTGGGATTTCCGCCCCTGGGGTCAAAGGCTCATTTCTGCGCAGAATCTGATCCTGGATTCTGATATTCTGACAACATTTGCGGCAACTCAGATCAAGAAGATTCAAGTTCAAGAAAGTTTACTGTCATATTTCCCAGAGAGAGGACAATGAAATTCTTGCTTTGCTTCAGCACAACAGAACATAGAAGGCATGAATACAGAACAGATCAGCGTGTCCATATACCATTGTATAAATATATACACACATGAATAAATAAACTGATCAAGTGCAAATAACAGATAATGGGCTATTAATGTTCTGAGTTTTGTCCAAGCCAGGTTTAATAGCCTGATGGCTGTGGGGGAGTAGCTATTCCTGAACCTGGACCTTGCAGTCTTCAGGCTCTTGTACCTTCTACCTGAAGGTAGCAGGGAGATGAGTGTGTGGCCATGATTGTCACTTTTCCAGCAACTCAGATCATATGTTTCCAGAAAGAGTGCTGATTTATTGGACAATCCTGCATCTACCCACATGTGACTGTGATGTCCCTGTAGATGTCAACTCTCTGGGCTCACCCCCTTCCCTATTCCCACTTCCGTGTGAACCTCATTTCTTGCATCAGGTGTACACCCACTGTCAGAGCATCATATATATGTCACAGAAGGTTCACAAACCTGTTTGTTTCTTTGATGTAGAGGCCACTGAATCACCTTCCCAGTTACCACCTTCAGCCATGATGTCGACAGGTGATCACAAACTCTGTAGCTCTGGAATAAACAATATTAACAGAACCATCAGGTGACAATTGAATGTGAAGGAAAACATTGCCTTGTGAACCAACACACAGCATTACAGTGCAGCGGAGATGTGGAAAACACCCCATCCAAACTAGATGGTAAACCCCTGCAAATTAACAAACAAGAAAAGTAGACCACCAAGCTCTTCATGTCTGCCCTGTCATCCATAAGACTATCTGATCTATCCAAGGCAGCAATTCATAATTTGTGCCAGATCCCTGAAGCTTTCAAACACCCTGATCACCGTATCACTATTCCAGACCAAACACGGCCAGTCCCCAACATCCGCATCTCACCTGTTTGGAGGCTTCAACTCACAGAGAAAGAGGAAAAATACCCACTGATGGGGAATTACTGTCACACTCTGCTGGCCCTATTCTTCCCACAACCCTGCCATCCAGGACAAAAGCTTCCACACCACCATGTTACCCATTGCCAAATTCCCCACTAGCTGGACCGGGAATTAAACCATTTCATGGGCCAACTGCAAACGTCCCAACTCTGTAATCCCCACTGCTCCCATGCACATTCCACCACATCCCTGGAGTTCCCATTCCAGAATAGAAGGATTCTATCCCAGGCCTGGACTCTGCAGGGTCTCCATGATGTCAGGTGATGTCTGCAGTACCACCACCAGTCCCACTTCACAGGAGAATCATCCGTCTCATCTCTACAGGACGCTGCCCAAACCCGCCCAAAGGTTCATCGGACATTGTTACCGGGAGAGAGCTGGGGACGTCAGGCCCAAGGAGTGGCCCAGTAGGCGGGTGAACTGTGTTCATGCCCATAGCCATTCAAAGTAGGCGGAGTTGCCCCACGGGACACAAAGATGGGTGAGGAGAGGGAGGTCAGTTCACATGAAATGCACCAGTACATCGAGCTCGAGGGTGGACCGGATTTGGACTTTGAAAATGGCAATGCCTGTAGGTGTAATATGTGCTAAAAGAATTTCACTGTGCTGTTGCATATTGAACTACTGAACTGTTGACCAAACATCTGTTCCTGTCAGCACTCTCCAACTGATTCATCCTCAACAAACAGGGATTATCCTTTGCTATCTTGCGGACATTCTCTATTATCATAGCTGAAAGACACAATTCTGCATTAAATGGTACTACTTCTGGTCCTGAACTATCCCAGCTGTGGACAGGTGATCTCTCCCTACCTTTAAACAACATCTAGCATCTAAAGCAAACGTATTTAGTTATCTTACGGCTGTGTGTGATCTGGCCAAGTGCAAATGACTAGCATTTGTTACCAGTGTAATAAAGACAATGTGTATTTACTTGTATTGAAGAAGGAACTGCAGATGCTGGAAAATCGAAGGTACACAAAAAAGCTGGAGAAACTGAGCGGGTGCAGCAGCATCTATGGAGCGAAGGAAATAGGCAACGTTTCGGGCCGAAACCCTTCTTCAGACTGATGGGGGTTGGGGGGGCGGGGAGAAGAAAGGGAAAAGGAGGAGGAGCCCGAAGGCTGGGGGATGGGAGGAGACAGCAGGAGGGCTGATAAAGGGGAGGAGACAGCAAGGACTAACAAAATTGGGAGAATTCAATGTTCATGCCCCCAGGATGAAGACTCTTCAAGTGGAATATGTGGTGTTGTTCCTCCAATTTCCGGTGTTGCTCGCTGTGGCCATGGAGGAGACCCAGGACAGAGAGGTCGGATACGGAATGGGAGGGGGAGTTGAAGTGCTGAGCCACCGGGAGTTCAGGTTGGTTATTGCGGACCGAGCGGAGGTGTTCGGCGAAACGATCGTCAACTCTAAGCTTGGTCTCACCGATATAGATCAGCTGACATCTAGAGCAGCGGATGCAATAGATGAGGTTGGAAGAGATGCAGGTAAACCTCTGTCGCACCTGGAACGACTGCTTGGGTCCTTGAATGGAGTCGAGGGGGAGGTAAAGGGACAAGTGTTGCATCTCTTGCGGGAGGGAGCGGTCTTTGCGGAAGGCAGACATGGGGGGAGATGGGAAGATGTGCGAGTGGTGGGGTCACGTTGGAGGTGGCGAAACTGATGGAGGATTACTTTTTGTATGTGACGGCTGGTGGGGTGAAAGGTGAGGACTAGGGCGACTCTGCCCTTGTTGCGAGTGGGGGGATGGGGAGAGAGAGCAGTGTTGCGGGGTATGGAAGAGACCCTGGTGCGAGCCTCATTTATGGTGGAGGAGGGGAACCCCCGTTCCCTGAAGAATGAGGACATTTCAGAAGCCCTGGTGTGGAACGCCTCATCGTGGGAGCAGATGCGGCATAGACGGAGGAATTGGGAGTAGGGGATGGAGTGCTTACAGGAAGCAGGGTGGGAAGAAGTGTAGTCCAGATAGCCATGGGAGTCAGTGGGTTTATAGTGGATGTCGGTCAGAAGTCTATCACCTGCAATGGAGATAGTGAGGTCAAGGAATGGTAGGGAAGTGTCGGAAATGGTCCAGGTGTATTTGAGTGCCGGATGGAAGTTAGTGGTGAAGTGGATGAAGTCAGTCAGTTGTGTGCGGGTGCAGAAGGTGGCACCAAAGCAGTCGTCGATGTAGCGGAGGTAGAGGTCGGGGATGGGGCCCTGGTATGTATTGAACAAGGATTGCTCATCGTAACCGACAAAGAGGCAGGCATAGCTGGGGCCCATGCGTGTGCCCATAGCTACGCCTTGTATTTGGAGGAAATGGGAGGAGTCGAACGTGAAGTTATTGAGGGTAAGGACCAGCTCCGCTAGGCGGAGGAGAGTGTCAGTGGCTGGGTATAGGTTGCTTCTCTGGTCGAGGAAGAACCGGAGGGCTATGAGACCATCGTGGTGGGGGATGGAGGTGTAGAGTGATTGGACGTCCATGGTGAAGATGAGGGGGTGAAGGCCTAGAGAATTGAATGCGCGGAGACGACGGAGAGTGTCTGAGGTGTCTTGAACATAGGTAGGGAGGGATTTAACCAAGGGTGATAGGATGGAGTCAAGGTATTTGGAAATGAGTTCGGTGGGGCACGAACAGGCGGAGACAGTGGGTCTTCCGGGACAGTCAGGTTTGTGGATTTTAGGGAGAAGGTAAAATCGGGGCACCAGGGTCTCTTCCATACCCCGCAACACTGCTCTCTCTCCCCATCCCCGCACTCGCAACAAGGGCCGAGTCCCCCTAGTCCTCACCTTTCACCCCACCAGCCGTCACATACAAAAAGTAATCCTCCGTCAGTTTCGCCACCTCCAACGTGACCCCACCACTCGCCACATCTTCCCATCTCCCCCCATATCTGCCTTCCGCAAAGACCGCTCCCTCCATAACTCCCTAGTCAATTCTTCCCTTCCCTCTCGGTCCACCCCCTCCCCGGGCACTTTCCCTTGCAACCGCAAGAGATGCAACACTTGTCCCTTTACCTCCCCCCTCGACTCCGTTCAAGGACCCAAGCAATCGTTCCAGGTGCGACAGAGGTTTACCTGCATCTCTTCCAACCTCATCTATTGCGTCCGCTGCTCTAGATGTCAGCAGATCTATATCGGTGAGACCAAGCGGAGGTTGGGCGATCGTTTCGCCGAACACCTCCGCTCAGTCCGCAATAACCAAGCTGACCTCCCGGTGGCTCAGCACTTCAACTCCCCCTCCCACTCCGTCTCCGACCTCTCTGTCCTGGGTCTCCTCCATGGCCACAGCGAGCAGCACCGGAAATTGGAGGAACAGCACCTCATATTCCGTTTGGGGAGTCTGCACCCCGGGGGCATGAACATCGAATTCTCCCAATTTTGTTAGTCCTTCCTGTCTCCTCCCCTTCCTCAACCCCCCTGCTGTCTCCTCCCATCCCCCAGCCTTCGGGCTCCTCCTGCTTTTCCCTTTCTTGTCCCCACCCACCCCCGCCCCCGATCAGTCTGAAGAAGGGTTTCGGCCCGAAACGTTGCCTATTTCCTTCGCTCCATAGATGCTGCTGCACCCGCTGAGTTTCTCCAGCTTTTCTGTGTAACCTTCGATTCTCCAGCATCTGCAGTTCCCTCTTAAACCCTGTCACATGTAAAGTGGGGGAAAGGAGAGCCAATGGGAGAAGATGTCTGAGGCTTCCCTTGTCACATGTAGAGGGGGGAACCAATAGGGGAAAGGTTTAGACAGCACAAGCCCCCTTGTCACATGTTAGAGGGGAGAGAAGAGGAGCCAATAGGAGGGGAGGGTCTGATGCTCATCCCCATTCACATGCAGAGAGGGGACCAATGGGAGAAAGGGTTTAGACAGATCAAACCTCCCTGTCACATGTAGAGGGGGAGAGGGGAGCCAATAGTAGAAGGACCTGACACTCCCCACTCACATGCAGAGGGGAACCAATGGAAGAAGGGTTTAGACAGCACAACCCCTTGTCACATGCAGAGGGGGGACCAATGGGAGAAGGGTTTAGAGAACACAACTGCCTTGTCACATGCAGAGGGGAAACCAATGGGAGAAGGGTATAGACAGCACAACCCCTTGTCACATGAAGAGGGGGGACCAATGGGAGAAGGGAATTAGACAACACAAACCCTTGTCATAGAAATATAGAAACATAGACAATAGGTGCAGGAGTAGAGGCCATTCGGCCCTTCGAGCCTGCACCATTCGCCATTCAATATGATCATGGCTGATCATCCAACTCAGTATCCCGTACCTGCCTTCTCTCCATACCCCCTGATCCCCTTTAGCCACAAGGGCCACATCTAACTCCCTCTTAAATATAGCCAATGAACTGTGGCCTCAACTACCCTCTGTGGCAGAGAATTCCACAGATTCACCACTCTCTGTGTGAAAAAAGTTCTTCTCATCTCGGTTTTAAAGGATTTCCCCCTTATCCTTAAACTGTGACCCCTTGTCCTGGACTTCCCCAACATCGGGAACAATCTTCCTGCATCTAGCCTGTCCAACCCCTTAAGAATTTTGTAAGTTTCTATAAGATCCCCCCTCAATCTTCTAAATTCTAGAGAGTATAAACCAAGTCTATCCAGTCTTTCTTCATATGAAAGTCCTGACATCCCAGGAATCAGTCTGGTGAACCTTCTCCGTACTCCCTCTATGGCAATAATGTCCTTCCTCAGATTTGGAGACCAAAACTGTACGCAATACTCCAGGTGTGGTCTCACCAAGACCCTGTACAACTGCAGTAGAACCTCCCTGCTCCTAGACTCAAATCCTTTTGCTATGAAAGCTAACATACCATTCACTTTCTTTACTGCCTGCTGCACCTGCATGCCTACCTTCAATGACTGGTGTACCATGACACCCAGGTCTCGCTGCATCTCCCCTTTTCCTAGTCGGCGACCATTTAGATAATAGTCTGCTTTCCTGTTTTTGCCACCAAAATGCATAACCTCACACCTATCCACATTATACTGCATCTGCCAAACATTTGCCCACTCACCCAGCCTATCCAAGTCACCTTGCAGCCTCCTAGCATCCTCCTCACAGCTAACACTGCCCCCCAGCTTAGTGTCATCTGCAAACTTGGAGATGTTGCCTTCAATTCCCTCATCCAGATCATTAATATATATTGTAAATAGCTGGGGTCCCAGCACTGAGCCTTGCGGTACCCCACTAGTCACTGCTGGTCCCCGCACTGGGCCTTGCGCTGCCCCACTAGTCACTGCTGGTCCCCGCACCGAGCCTTGCGGTACTCCACTAGTCACTGCCTGCCATTGTGAAAAGGACCCGTTTACTCCTACTCTTTGCTTCCTGTTTGCCAGACAGTTCTCTATCCACAACAATACTGAACCCCCAATACCGTGTGCTTTAAGTTTGTATACTAATCTCTTATGTGGGACCTTGTCAAAAGCCTTCTGGAAGTCCAGATACACCACATCCACTGGTTCTCCCCTATCCACGCTACTAGTTACATCCTCGATTCTATAAGATTCGTCAGACATGATTTACCTTTCATAAATACATGCTGACTTTGTCCAATGATTTCACCACTTTCCAAATGGGCTGCTATCCCATCTTTAATAACCGACTCTCGCAGTTTCCCCACTACCGATGTTAGACTAACTGGTCTGTAATTCCCCATTTTCTCTCTCCCTCCCTTCTTAAAAAGTGGGGTTATGTTTGCTACCCGCCAATCTTAAGGAACTACTCCAGAATCTAAAGAGTTTTGAAAGATTATTACTAATGCATCCACTATTTCTGGAGCTACTTCCTTAAGTACTCTGGGATGCAGCCTATCTGGCCCTGGGGATTTATCGGCCTTTAATCCATTCAATTTACCCAACACCACTTCCTAACCTGGCTTTCACTCAATTCCTCCAACTCCTTTGACCCGCGGTCCCCTGCTATTTCCGGCAAATTATTTATGTCTTCCTTAGTGAAGACGGAACCAAAGTAGTTATTCAATTGGTCTGCCATATCCTTGTTCCCCATGATCAACTCACCCGTTTCTGACTGCAAGGGAGCTACATTTGTTTTAACTAATCTCTTTCTTTTCACATATCTATAAAACCTTTTGCTGTCAGTTTTTATGTTCCCTGCCAGTTTTCTTTCATAATCTATTTTCCTTACCTAATTAAGCCCTTTGTCCTCCTCTGCTGGTCTCTGAATTTCTCCCAGTCCTCCGGTATGCTGCTTTTTCTGGCTAATTTGTATGCATCATCCTGCGCTTAGATACTATCCCTGGTTTCCCTTGTTATCCATGGATGTACTACCTTCCCTGATTTATTCTTTTGCCAAACTGGGATGAACAATTTTTGTAGTTCATCCATGTAGTCTTTAAATGTCTTCCATTGCATATCCACCGTCAACCCTTTTAGAATTAATTGCCAGTCAATCTTGGCCAATTCACGTCCCATGCCCTCAAAGTTACCTTTCTTTAAGTTCAGAACCATTGTTTCTGAATTAACAATGTCACTCACCATCCTAATGAAGAACTCAACCATATTAAGGTCACATGCAGAGGGGGGAACCAATGGGAGAAGGGTTTAGACAACACAACCCCTTATCACATGCAGAGGGGTGAACCAATGGGAGAAGGGTTTAGAGAACACAACCCCTTGTCACATGCAGAGGGGGGACCAATGGGAGAAGGGTATGGACAGCACAACCCCTTGTCACATGCAGAGGGGGACCAATGGGAGAAGGGTATGGACAGCGCAACCCCTTGTCACATGCAGAGGGGGGGTCCAATGGGAGAAGAGTTTAGACAACACTTTTTTATTGATAAGGTCACTATGATTAGAGCTCTAATCCCACCATCTGCTTATGACCCCTCGGTATCTGGTTGTTTTTTAAGGTGCTTAACAAATAAAGTTATTATTATTATTATTATCACAACCCCTTGTCACATGCAGAGGGGGGACCAATGGGAGAAGTGTTTAGAGAACACAACCCCATGTCACATGCCGAGGGGGACCAATGGGAGAAGGGTTTAGAGAACACAACCCCTTGTCACATGCAGAGGGGGGACCAATGGGAGAAGGGTTTAGACAACACAATCCCTTGTCACATGCAGAGGGGGTCCAATGGGAGAAGGGTTTAGACAACACTTTTTTATTGATAAGGTCACTATGATTTGAGCTCTAATCCCACCATCTGCTTATGACCCCTCGGTATCTGTTCCATGCACGGCTGTATTTGATCATTTTAAGCCTGTGTCTCTTTCCTTTTTGCATGAGATTGTTGGTCGTTCAAAGCCCTCAGGTTCTCCGAATGATGCTGTTCCTCCTCGGCTGTTTAAGGAGGTGTTGCCCACTGTAGGACCATCTGTTATCGCTGTCGTTAATAGCAGTTTGTCCTCGGGTGATGTTCCTGCGCTTTTTAAACATGCAGTAGTACAACCCCTGATTAAGAAACCTGCTCTTGACCCTGCAGTTCTTGGGAATTTCAGGCCTATCTCCAAACTGCCTTTTCTATCAAAAGTCCTAGAGAGGATCGTGCAGGCAATTGATGGCCTTTTTGGAGGAACATGACGTTTTGGAAATTTTCCAGTCCGGTTTTAAGTCCCGGCACAGCACAGAATCGGCCCTTTTGAGGGTTTTTAATGATATTTTTTTGGCTACTGATCAAGGTGACTGTGTTGTCCTCGTGCTTTTAGATTTGTCATCCTCCTTTGACACAGTGGATCATGAAATTTTGATCTCCCGTTTGGAGCAGTGGGTGGGTATCAGGGGCATAGCACTGGAGTGGTTCAGGTCGTACTTGGCTGATCAAACTTTCTGTGTCAGCCTTGGGGACTCTGTATCCTCCTCTGCTCCTCTCTCGTGTGGGGTCCCACAGGGCTCAGTTCTTGGCCCTCTCCTTTTTTCACTCTATTTGCTCCCACTCGGTTCCATCCTTAGGAAGCACGGGATTTCATTCCACTTTTATGCTGATGACAGTCAGCTTTACGTGCCTCTTGGAAAGATTCAGATTCAGATTTAGATTCAATTTTAATTGTCATTGTCAGTGTACAGTACAGAGACAACGAAATGCATTTAGCATCTCCCTTGAAGAGCGACATAGCAAACGATTTTAATAAAAAAAATAAATAATAAGTGTCCGGGGGGGGGGGGTGATTGGCAGTCACCGAGGTACGTTGTTTAGTAGAGTGACAGCGGCCGGAAAGAAGCTGTTCCTCGACCTGCTGGTTCGGCAACGGAGAGACCTGTAGCGCCTCCCGGATGGTAGGAGGGTAAACAGTCCATGGTTGGGGTGAGAGCAGGAGGGTGTACACTCTGTCGGGCTCTTGCTTGAGTGTCTTAGTGACATAAAGGCCTGGATGTCACTGAACTTTTGATAATTTAATGATGACAAGACAGGTAATGATCTTTGGTGGTACCTCTGGGGCCCCCCCTGTTGATCTAGGCTCTTTGTCTGCATATCTCAAACCTAACATCACGAACCTGGGGGTTAAAGTGGACCCTGAGCTTAGATTTGACTGTCAAGTAAGGGCTGTTGTTAAATCTGTTTTTTTCCATCTGAGGCAGCTGGCCAAAATATAGCCGATTTTGTCAAGGCAGCACTTTGAGACGGTAATCCACGCCTTTGTTACCACCCAGCTGGATTACTGCAATGCACTGTATCTGGGGGTTAGTCGGCCCTCCATCGCCCGTCTCCAGATGGTACAGAATGCAGCTGTTCGTCTCTTGACTGGCACACGAAAGCATGATCATGTTTCACACCTTTTGGCCTCTCTCCACTGGCTGCCTGTTCAGTATAGGATTTGTTTTAAAATTCTTTTATTTACTTTTAAATCCCTAAGTGGTCTTGCCCCGTCCTACCTATCTGAGCTTCTTCACCCTTATTCGCCCTCCCGCTCTCTCAGGTCAGATGATCATTTGCTCCTGATTGAGCCAAAGACTAAGCGGAAGCTCAGAGGGGACCGTGCCTTTGCTGTGTCGGCTCCGAGATTGTGGAATGAATTGCCTCTGCACGTTAAACAGGCCCCTTCTCTAGCTGTTTTTAAGTCACTCCTGAAGACATATCTATTCTCCGTGGCCTTTGTAGACCAGTGAGGTGTTGAATTGTTTATTTACTTTATTTGCTTGGTTTTGCTGCGTGGTTCGTACTCGTGTTTTATGTTTTTTAATTTATTGTTTGGATTTTCGTATGTAGTTTATGCGCCTCGTGTTAGCTGTATGTTCTGTTGTTCTGCCTGTTTTATGATGCCTTGCTTGTTTTCTTTTTTTTTCTGTACAGCACTTTGGTCAGCTTTGGTTGTTTTTTAAGGTGCTTAACAAATAAAGTTATTATTATTATTATTAACACAACCCCTTGTCACATGCAGAGGGGGGACCAATGGGAGAAGGGTTTAGACCAAAGATCTTAGAGCGAAGCAAGATAGGTTACTCTCACGCAAACGTGAGGTCCGCTCATGGGCGGTTTCATGGGTGATTACAGGACACATTTTAGCAAGCTGACTCCGCCATCTTGTTCCGCCATCTTGCTCCGCCATCTTGCTCCCGCCTTCTTGCTTCCGGCCAAAGATTGGATCCGCAGCGAGGAGAAGGAGTGCAAGGCCCGGGGCATCGGGGAGAGAGAGTGCGGGGCCCGGGGCAGCGGGGAGAGAGAGTGCGGGGCAGCGGGGGAGAAGGAGTGCGGGGCAGCGGGGAGAAAGAGTGCGGGGCCCGGGGCAGCGGGGAGAGAGAGTGCGGGGCCCGGGGCAGCGGGGAGAGAGAGTGCGGGGCAGCGGGGGAGAAGGAGTGCGGGGCAGCGGGGAGAGAGAGTGCGGGGCAGCGGGGGAGAAGGAGTGCGGGGCCCGGGGCAGCGGGGAGAGAGAGTGCGGGGCAGCGGGGAGAGAGAGTGCGGGGCCCGGGGCAGCGGGGAGAGAGAGTGCGGGGCCCGGGGCAGCGGGGAGAGAGAGAGCCCCAAGACAATGTTTCTTATTTACATTGTTTCTTATTTAATGTCCCTTGTCTAGTCTGAAATAAAGTTCATTATTGGTTTAGAAGAAATATAATTGTGTGTGTTATATACATTTATATAATTTTCATGTATGTGTGTTTATAAACATTTTATTCCTTAACAAGAATCAACAGAATTATGAACTAATTGAATTATGAATCTAACCCTATAATCACGCACAAAAAGTCCCCCCCTGTCAATCACCCTGCGAGCCGGGTCGGTTCCGGTTACTACAAAATCAACTCAAACACTGCTTGTGAGCCATTTAAAAAGAAATGATTTAAAAAACATTAAAAAAGACAATTACCAGAATCAAATTTTATTCTTGACAAGAAGTTTGAACTGACAGATATATGAATCTGACCCACACAAACTGTTGCCCCGCAACATTGATTACAGTGCGAGTCGGGTCGGGTTAGGCAGGCTCAGGTTGCTAAAATGGGCGTGGAAAATGCCCATGATCCCCTCCATAGCGTACTACACGTCAGTCCATTGCATTTAGCAGGAGTAGCCTATCTTGCTCCGCTATAAGATCTTTGGTTTAGACAACACAACCCTTGTCACATGCAGAGGGGGACCAATGGGAGAAGGGTTTAGAGAACACAACCCCTTGTCACGTGCAGAGGGTAACCAATGGGAGAACGGTCAAGAGAACACAACCCCTTGTCACATGCAGAGGGGCACCAATGGGAGGAGGGGTTAGACAGCACAACCCCTCGTCACATGCACAGGGGGAACCAATGGGAGAAGGGTTTAGACAGCACAACCCCTTGTCACACGCAGAGGGGGGACCAATGGGAGAAGGGTTTAGACAGCACAACCCCATGTCACATGTCGAGGGGGGAACCAATGGGAGAAGGGTTTAGAGAACACAACCCTATGTCACATGCCGAGGGGGGACCAATGGGAGAAGGGTTTCGAGAACACAACCCCTTGTCACATGCAGAGGGGGCACCAATGGGAGAAGGGTATAGACAGCACAACCCTTGACACATGCAGAGGGGGGACCAATGGGAGAAGGGTGTGGACCAAAGATCTTAGAGCGAAGCTATAAGATCTTTGGTGTGGACAACACAACCCCTTGTCACATGCAGGGGGGGGGACCAATGGGAGAAGGGTTTAGACAACACAACCCCTTGTCACATGCTGAGAGGGAACCAATGGGAGAAGGGTTTAGACAACACTTTTTTATTGATAAGGTCACTATGATTAGAGCTCTAATCCCACCATCTGCTTATGACCCCTCGGTATCTGTTCCATGCACGGCTGTATTTGATCATTTTAAGCCTGTGTCTCTTTCCTTTTTGCATGAGATTGTTGGTCGTTCAAAGCCCTCAGGTTCTCCGAATGATGCTGTTCCTCCTCGGCTGTTTACACAGAAACATAGAAACATAGACAATAGGTGCAGGAGTAGAGGCCATTCAGCCCTTCGAGCCTGCACCATTCGCCATTCAATATGATCATGGCTGATCATCCAACTCAGTATCCCGTACCTGCCTTCTCTCCATACCCCCTGATCCCTTTAGCCACAAGGGCCACATCTAACTCCCTCTTAAATATAGCCAATGAACTGGCCTCAACTACCCTCTGTGGCAGAGAGTTCCAGAGATTCACCACTCTCTGCGTGAAAAAAGTTCTTCTCATCTCGGTTTTAAAGGATTTCCCCCTTATCCTTAAGCTGTGACCCCTTGTCCTGGACTTCCCCAACATCGGGAACAATCTTCCTGCATCTAGCCTGTCCAACCCCTTAAGAATTTTGTAAGTTTCTATAGGATCCCCTCTCAATCTTCTAAATTCTAGAGAGTATAAACCAAGTCTATCCAGTCTTTCTTCATAAGACAGTCCTGACATCCCAGGAATCAGTCTGGTGAACCTTCTCTGCACTCCCTCTATGGCAAGAATGTCCTTCCTCAGATTTGGAGACCAAAACTGTACGCAATACTCCAGGTGTGGTCTCACCAAGACCCTGTACAACTGCAGTAGAACCTTTCTGCTCCTATACTCAAATCCTTTTGCAATGAAAGCTAACATACCATTCACTTTCTTTACTGCCTGCTGCACCTGCATGCCTACCTTCAATGACTGGTGTACCATGACACCCAGGTCTCGCTGCATCTCCCCCTTTCCCAATCGGCCACCATTTAGATAATAAAATTTAAGGAGGTGTTGCCCACTGTAGGACCATCTGTTATCGCTGTCGTTAATAGCAGTTTGTCCTCGGGTGTTGTTCCTGCACTTTTTAAACATGCAGTAGTACAACCCCTGATTAAGAAACCTGCTCTTGACCCTGCAGTTCTTGGGAATTTCAGGCCTATCTCCAAACTACCTTTTCTATCAAAAGTCCTAGAGAGGATCGTGCACAGGCAATTGATGGCCTTTTTGGAGGAACATGACGTTTTGGAAATTTTCCAGTCCGGTTTTAAGTCCCGGCACAGCACAGAATCAGCCCTTTTGAGGGTTTTTAATGATATTTTTTTGGCTACTGATCATGGTGACTGTGTTGTCCTCGTGCTTTTAGATTTGTCAGCTGCCTTTGACACAGTGGATCATGAAATTTTGATCTCCCGTTTGGAGCAGTGGGTGGGTATCAGGGGCATAGCACTGGAGTGGTTCAGGTCGTACTTGGCTGATCGAACTTTCTGTGTCAACCTTGGGGACTCTGTATCCTCCTCTGCTCCTCTCTCGTGTGGGGTCCCACAGGGCTCAGTTCTTGGCCCTCTCCTCTTTTCACTCTATTTGCTCCCACTCGGTTCCATCCTTAGGAAGCACGGGATTTCATTCCACTTTTATGCTGATGACAGTCAGCTTTATGTGCCTCTGGGAAAGGGGGGTGTACACTCTGTCGGGCTCTTGCTTGAGTGTCTTAGTGACATAAAGGCCTGGATGTCACTGAACTTTTTAAAATTTAATGATGACAAGACGGAGGTAATGATCTTTGGTGGCACTTCTGGGGCCCCCCCTGTTGATCTAGGCTCTTTGTCTGCATATCTCAAACCTAACATCACGAACCTGGGGATTAAAGTGGACCCTGAGCTTAGATTTGACTGTCAGGTGAGGGCTGTTGTTAAATCTGTTTTTTTCCATCTGAGGCAGCTGGCAAAAATAAAGCCGATTTTGTCCAGGCAGCACTTTGAGACGGTAATCCACGCCTTTGTTACCACCCGGCTGGATTACTGCAATGCACTGTATCTGGGGGTTAGTCGGTCCTCCATCGCCCGTCTCCAGATGGTACAGAATGCAGCTGTTCGTCTCTTGACTGGCACACGAAAGCATGATCATGTTTCACACCTTTTGGCCTCTCTCCACTGGCTGCCTGTTCAGTATAGGATTCGTTTTATAATTCTTTTATTTACTTTTAAATCCCTAAGTGGTCTTGCCCCGTCGTACCTATCTGAGCTTCTTCACCCTTATTCGCCCTCCCGCTCTCTCAGGTCAGATGATCAGCTGCTCCTGATTGAGCCAAAGACTAAGCGGAAGCTCAGAGGGGACCGTGCCTTTGCTGTGTCGGCTCCGAGATTGTGGAATGAATTGCCTCTGCACGTTAAACAGGCCCCTTCTCTAGCTGTTTTTAAATCACTCCTGAAGACATATCTATTCTCCGTGGCCTTTGTAGACCAGTGAGGTGTTGAATTGTTTATTTACTTTATTTGCTTGGTTTTGCTGCGTTGTTCGTACTCGTGTTTTATGTATTTTAATTTATTGTTTGGATTTTCGTATGTAGTTTATGGGCCTCGTGTTAGTTGTATGTTCTGTTGTTCTGCCTGTTTTATGATGTCTTGCTTGTTTTCTTTTTTTTCTGTACAGCGCTTTGGTCAGCTTTGGTTGTTTTTTAAGGTGCTTAACAAATAAAGTTATTATTATTATTATTAACACAACCCCTTGTCACATGCAGAGGGGGGGACCAATGGGAGAAGGGTTTAGAGAAAAGAACCCAATGTCACATGCAGACGGGGAACCAATGGGAGAAGGGTTTAGACAGCACAACCCCTTGTCACGTGCAGAGGGAGAACCAATGGGAGAAGGGTTTAGAGAACACAACCCCTTGTCACATGCAGAGGGGACACCAATGGGAGAAGGGTATAGACAGCACAACCCCTTGACACATGCAGAGGGGGGACCAATGGGAGAAGGGTAAGGACAGCACAACCCCTTGTCACATGCAGAGGGGGGACCAATGGGAGAAGGGTTTAGACAACATAACCCCTTGTCACATGCAGAGGGGGTCCAATGGGAGAAGGTTTTAGACAACACAACCCCTTGTCACATGCAGAGGGGGGTCCAATGGGAGAAGGGTTTAGACAACACGTTTTTATTGATAAGGTCACTATGATTAGAGCTCTAATCCCACCATCTGCTTATGACCCCTCGGTATCTGTTCCATGCACGGCTGTATTTGATCATTTTAAGCCTGTGTCTCTTTCCTTTTTGCATGAGATTGTTGGTCGTTCAAAGCCCTCAGGTTCTCCGAATGATGCTGTTCCTCCTCGGCTGTTTAAGGAGGTGTTGCCCACTGTAGGACCATCTGTTATCGCTGTCGTTAATAGCAGTTTGTCCTCGGGTGTTGTTCCTGCGCTTTTTAAACATGCAGTAGTACAACCCCTGATTAAGAAACCTGCTCTTGACCCTGCAGTTCTTGGGAATTTCATAGAAACATAGAAACATAGAAATTAGGTGCAGGAGTAGGCCATTCGGCCCTTCGAGCCTGCACCGCCATTCAATATGATCATGGCTGATCATCCAACTCAGTATCCTGTACCTGCCTTCTCTCCATACCCCCTGATCCCTTTAGCCACAAGGGCCACATCTAACTCCCTCTTAAATATAGCCAATGAACTGTGTGGCCTCAACTACCCTCTGTGGCAGAGAGTTCCAGAGATTCACCACTCTCTGTGTGAAAAAAAGTTCTTCTCATCTCGGTTTTAAAGGATTTCCCCTTTATCCTTAAGCTGTGACCTCTTGTCCTGGACTTCCCGAACATCGGGAACAATCTTCCTGCATCTAGCCTGTCCAACCCCTTAAGAATTTTGTAAGTTTCTATAAGATCCCCCCTCAATCTCCTAAATTCTAGAGAGTATAAACCAAGTCTATCCAGTCTTTCTTCATAAGACAGTCCTGACATCCCAGGAATCAGTCTGGTGAACCGTCTCTGCACTCCCTCTATGGCAATAATGTCCTTCCTCAGATTTGGAGACCAAAACTGTACGCAATACTCCAGGTATGGTCTCACCAAGACCCTGTACAACTGCAGTAGAACCTCTCTGCTCCTAGACTCAAATCCTTTTGTAATGAAAGCTAACATACCATTCGCTTTCTTTACTGCCTGCTGCACCTGCATGCCTACTTTCAATGACTGGTGTACCATGACACCCAGGTCTCGCTGCATCTCCCCCTTTCCCAATCGGCCACCATTTAGATAATAAAATTTAAGGAGGTGTTGCCCACTGTAGGACCATCTGTTATCGCTGTCGTTAATAGCAGTTTGTCCTCGGGTGTTGTTCCTGCGCTTTTTAAACATGCAGTAGTACAACCCCTGATTAAGAAACCTGCTCTTGACCCTGCAGTTCTTGGGAATTTCAGGCCTATCTCCAAACTGCCTTTTCTATCAAAAGTCCTAGAGAGGATCGTGCAGGCAATTGATGGCCTTTTTGGAGGAACATGACGTTTTGGAAATTTTACAGTCCGGTTTTAAGTCCCGGCACAGCACAGAATCGGCCCTTTTGAGGGTTTTTAATGATATTTTTTTGGCTACTGATCGAGGCAAAGATCCTCGAGTATCTTGTAGCGGGAACAGCCCCCTCCTTTGTGTAGTTTCCCTTGCATTGTATTGCTTTAACACACACTGCACAAAATTAAATTTAATGTATACATATTTTATATATTTATATGAATGTGTGTCTGTGTGTGAGAGGCAAGTTAGAGATAATTAAGTTTATTCTCATGGATCAGAAGCAACTTTGATTTAAATAATCACTATTAATTTATTTGTCTTGTAAGATGATATACATAAACCATAAAGGCAATTATATATATAATTATATAGTAATAATATATATATATGCATATATATATATTTATACACACATATATATACACATACATATATACACACATACATATATACACATACGTACATACGTATACACATACATATGCACACATACAAATGGTGACTGTGTTGTCCTCGTGCTTTTAGATTTGTCAGCTGCCTTTGACACAGTGGATCATGAAATTTTGATCTCCCGTTTGGAGCAGTGGGTGGGTATCAGGGGCATAGCACTGGAGTGGTTCAGGTCGTACTTGGCTGATCAAACTTTCTGTGTCAGCCTTGGGGACTCTGTATCCTCCTCTGCTCCTCTCTCGTGTGGGGTCCCACAGGGCTCAGTTCTTGGCCCTCTCCTCTTTTCACTCTATTTGCTCCCACTCGGTTCCATCCTTAGGAAGCACGGGATTTCATTCCACTTTTATGCTGATGACAGTCAGCTTTACGTGCCTCTTGGAAAGGGGGGTGTACACTCTGTCGGGCTCTTGCTTGAGTGTCTTAGTGACATAAAGGCCTGGATGTCACTGAACTTTTTAAAATTTAATGATGACAAGACGGAGGTAATGATCTTTGGTGGCACCTCTGGGGCCCCCCCTGTTGATCTAGGCTCTTTGTCTGCATATCTCAAACCTAACATCACGAACCTGGGGATTAAAGTGGACCCTGAGCTTAGATTTGACTGTCAGGTAAAGGCTGTTGTTATATCTGTTTTTTTCCATCTGAGGCAGCTGGCAAAATTAAAACCGATTTTGTTGAGGCAGCATTTTGAGACGGTAATCCATGCCTTTGTTACCACCCGACTGGATTACTGCAATGCACTGTATCTGGGGGTTAGTCAGTCCTCCATCGCCCGTCTCCAGATGGTACAGAATGCAGCTGTTCGTCTCTTGACTGGCACACGAAAGCATGATCATGTTTCACACCTTTTGGCCTCTCTCCACTGGCTGCCTATTCAGTATAGGATTCGTTTTAAAATTATTTTATTTACTTTTAAATCCCTAAGTGGTCTTGCCCCGTCCTACCTATCTGAGCTTCTTCACCCTTATTCGCCCTCCCGCTCTCTCAGGTCAGATGATCAGCTGCTCCTGATTGAGCCAAAGACTAAGCGGAAGCTCAGAGGGGACCGTGCCTTTGCTGTGTCGGCTCCGAGATTGTGGAATGAATTGCCTCTGCACGTTAAACAGGCCCCTTCTCTAGCTGTTTTTAAGTCGCTCCTGAAGACATATCAATTCTCCGTGGCCTTTGTAGACCAGTGAGGTGTTGAATTGTTTATTTACTTTATTTGCTTGGTTTTGCTGCGTGGTTTGTACTCGTGTTTTATGTATTTTAATTTATTGTTTGGATTTTCGTATGTACAAGATACAAGATACAAGATACAAGATACATTTAATTGTCATTTGGACCCCTTGAGGCCCAAACGAAATGCCGTTTCTGCAGCCATACATTACAAACACATAGACCCAAGACACAACATAATTTACATTTTACATAAACATCCATCACATCGCTGTGATGGAAGGCCAAATAAACTTATCTCTCCACTGCACTCCCCCCCCCCCCGATGTCAGAGTCAAAGTCAAAGCCCCCGGCTGGCGATGGCGATTGTCCCGCGGCCATTAAAGCCACGCCGGGTGGTGTGAGGTCGCACACCGGGTCTTGATGTTGGAGCCCCCAGCGTGCGCTCGCAGAGTCCCGCGGCCATTCCAAGCCGCGCGGGGCAGTGCTGTAAGGCCCCGCTCCAGGAGCTCTTCGACCCCGCAACTCGGGCGGGGGAAGTCGCCGTTGCGAGAGCCCTGAAAAGCGGTCTCCCTCCAGGGAGCCGCGGGCTCCCGGTGCCGCCGTCCACAGACCTGCCGTTGAAGCCTCCGACTCTCCGGTCGGGCCGCAGCAGCAGCGCTCCTCCACCGCTCCACCCGCTCCGGACTCGGCCAGCCCCGCGACGCCGACGGTGAGTCGTAGCACCAGAGTCCCCGGCTTCTTCCTGTTGGAGGCCGCTCCTCGTTGCGGCCCCAACGACAACGGAAACCCGACGAGAAAAGGTCGGGTCTCCAGTGCAGGGAGAGATTTAAAAAGTTTCCCCACCCCACCCCCACCCCCCCACACACACACCCCAACAAAAAATAACAAAAACTACATTTAAACACAGACAGAAAATAATAAAACGCGGACAGGCTGCAGAGGCCGCTGCTGGCCAGAGCCGCGCCGCCCACCAGGTATTTATGTAGTTTATGTAGTTTATGGGTCTCGTGTTAGCTGTATGTTCTGTTGTTCTGCCTGTTTTATGATGCCTTGCTTGTTTTCTATTTTTTCTGTACAGCACTTTGGTCAGCTTTGGTTGTTTATTAAGGTGCTTAACAAATAAAGTTATTATTATTATTATTAACACAACCCCTTGTCACATGCAGAGGGGGGACCAATGGGAGAAGGGTTTAGACAGCACAACCCCTTGTCACATGCAGAGGGGGGACCAATGGGAGAAGGTTTAGACAGCACAACCCCTTGTCACATGCAGAGGGGGGACCAATGGGAGAATGGTTTAGAGAACACAACCCCTTGTCACATGCTAAGGGGGGACCAATGTGAGAAGGGTTTAGACAACACAACCCCTTGTCACATGCAGAGGGGGACCAATGGGAGAAGGGTTTGGACAGCACAACCCCTTGTCACATGCAGAGGGGGACCAATGGGAGAAGGGTATGGACAGCACAACCCCTTGTCACATGCAGAAGGGGGTCCAATGGGAGAAAGGTTTAGACAACACAACCCCTTGTCACATGCAGAGGGGGGTCCAATGGGAGAAGGGTTTAGACAACACTTTTTTATTGATAAGGTCACTATGATTAGAGCTCTAATCCCACCATCTGCTTATGACCCCTCGGTATCTGTTCCATGCACGGCTGTATTTGATCATTTTAAGCCTGTGTCTCTTTCCTTTTTGCATGAGATTGTTGGTCGTTCAAAGCCCTCAGGTTCTCCGAATGATGCTGTTCCTCCTCGGCTGTTTAAGGAGGTGTTGCCCACTGTAGGACCATCTGTTATCGCTGTCGTGAATAGCAGTTTGTCCTCGGGTGTTGTTCCTGCGCTTTTTAAACATGCAGTAGTACAACCCCAGATTAAGAAACCTGCTCTTGACCCTGCAGTTCTTGGGAATTTCAGGCCTATCTCCAAACTGCCTTTTTTATCAAAAGTCCTAGAGAGGATCGTGCACAGGCAATTGATGGCCTTTTTGGAGGAACATGACGTTTTGGAGGTTTTCCAGTCCGGTTTTAAGTCTCGGCACAGCACAGAATCGGCCCTTTTGAGGGTTTTTAATGATATTTTTTGGCTACTGATCAAGGTGACTGTGTTGTCCTCGTGCTTTTAGATTTGTCAGCTGCCTTTGACACAGTGGATCATGAAATTTTGATCTCCCGTTTGAAGCAGTGGGTGGGTATCAGGGGCATAGCACTGGAGTGGTTCAGGTCGTACCTGGCTGATCAAACTTTCTGTGTCAGCCTTGGGGACTCTGTATCCTCCTCTGCTCCTCTCTCGTGTGGGGTCCCACAGGGCTCAGTTCTTGGCCCTCTCCTCTTTTCACTCTATTTGCTCCCACTCGGTTCCATCCTTAGGAAGCACGGGATTTCATTCCACTTTTATGCTGATGACAGTCAGCTTTATGTGCCTCTGGGAAAGGGGGGTGTACACTCTGTCGGGCTCTTGCTTGAGTGTCTTAGTGACATAAAGGCCTGGATGTCACTGAACTTTTTAAAATTTAATGATGACAAGACAGAGGTAATGATCTTTGGTGGCACCTCTGGGGCCCCCCCTGTTGATCTAGGCTCTTTGTCTGCATATCTCAAACCTAACATCACGAACCTGGGGATTAAAGTGGACCCTGAGCTTAGATTTGACTGTCAGGTGAGGGCTGTTGTTAAATCTGTTTTTTTCCATCTGAGGCAGCTGGCAAAAATAAAGCCGATTTTGTCGAGGCAGCACTTTGAGACGGTAATCCACGCCTTTGTTACCACCCGGCTGGATTACTGCAATGCACTGTATCTGGGGGTTAGTCGGTCCTCCATCGCCCGTCTCCAGATGGTACAGAATGCAGCTGTTCGTCTCTTGACTGGCACACGAAAGCATGATCATGTTTCACACCTTTTGGCCTCTCTCCACTGGCTGCCTGTTCAGTATAGGATTAGTTTTAAAATTATTTTATTTACTTTTAAATCCCTAAGTGGTCTTGCCCCGTCCTACCTATCTGAGCTTCTTCACCCTTATTCGCCCTCCCGCTCTCTCAGGTCAGATGATCAGCTGCTCCTGATTGAGCCAAAGACTAAGCGGAAGCTCAGAGGGGACCGTGCCTTTGCTGTGTCGGCTCCGAGATTGTGGAATGAATTGCCTCTGCACGTTAAACAGGCCCCTTCTCTAGCTGTTTTTAAATCACTCCTGAAGACATATCTATTCTCCGTGGCCTTTGTAGACCAGTGAGGTGTTGAATTGTTTATTTACTTTATTTGCTTGGTTTTGCTGCGTGGTTCGTACTCGTGTTTCATGTATTTTAATTTATTGTTTGGATTTTCGTATGTAGTTTACGCGCCTCGTGTTAGCTGTATGTTCTGTTGTTCTGCCTGTTTCATGATGTCTTGCTTGTTTTCTTTTTTTTCTGTACTGCACTTTGGTCAGCTTTGGTTGTTTTTTAAGGTGCTTAACAAATAAAGTTATTATTATTATTATTAACACAACCCCTTGTCACATGCAGAGGGGGGAACCAATGGGAGAAGGGTTTAGACAGCACAACCCCTTGTCACAAGGACGCACCGTCTTTGTTCAGTACTGCTGTAGATTTGGGAGGAGCAACAGCAGCAACAGATTAGCTAGAGATACCACTGATTGGCTCTAGCCCAAGTGTGAGGAGAGGGGTGAAACCAGTTGAAAACTGAGGAATTGGCTGTGTAAATTGGTAAATAGGCAATTTATCAGTCAATTTAAGCAGGACAGCTCTTTGCGAGCGGCAGTGAGTGAGCGGCCTAGTGAGGGAAGTGCCCTGTGAGAAAAGTGTGAGTCTTTGGCTCGAGAGTCTTCGGAGAGGAGACCACGCAATACGCTTGAGAGGCTAAGGATTCTGGGAGAGGCAAAGAGGTTTGCCACGCACTGCAAGGGAGCAGTGGGCCAGACAGGAAGAGCGGACGGAATTACCACTAGACAGCCAAACCAGTAGGTAATTTACGGCTGGGGTGAGTACTTTCCCATTTATAGGAGGTAGGATTATATAAATAAGGGGTGTATCAATACAGTAGGGGATTCTTAAATAGGACCAGTTAATTACTTGTATAAGATGGGCGGTCAGGAGATGTGCCAATACTGCGAGATGTGGGAATTTGTCGACACCATTGATGTAGAAGATCCCTACAGCTGCAGTAAGTGTTTGAGGCTAGAGGAACTCCAGCTCCGCATTGATGAGCTGGAGACCCAACTTCATACGCTGCGGTACATCAGGGAGGGGGAGTATTACCTGGATGTTTTGTGCCAGGGGATGGTCACACCGACCAGTTTAACTAATTCAGTAGGCAGTGAGCAAGGAAAGGAAGGTGTGGCCATAAGCGAGGCAGGTAGCGGGAACCAGGAGGAGATGCGGCAGGAGCCACAGCCCTTGTCCCTGACGAGCATGACCGAGGCTCTTACTCAATGTAAGGACGGGATCAGGGGCTGTGGGAGGGATGAGCAACCTGGCTGCAGCACCGTGGATCAGGAGGCCATTCAAGAGGGGGGAGTTAGAAGAAATGCCGTAGTGATAGGGGATAGTATTATTCGGGGGGTAGATAAGGTTCTCTGCGGCCAGCAGAACATGTCCCGAAGGCTGTGTTGCCTACCCGGTGCTAGGGTTAAGGATATCTCTGCGATGCTGGAGAGAAATTTGCAGAGGGAGGGGGAGGATCCAGTGGTCGTGGTCCATGTGGGGACCAATGACATAGGAAGGACGAGGAAGGAGGATCTGCTGAAGGAGTTTGAGCAGTTAGGGAATAAATTAAAAAGCAGAACCTCGAGGGTACTGATCTCCGGATTGCTACCTGAGCCACGGGCCAAATCGGCGAGGGTACGTAAAATTAAAAAGCTAAATGCGTGGCTCAAAGACTGGTGTGGGAATAATGGGTTTGGTTTCTTGGGGCACTGGCACCAGTACTGGGACAGGGGGGATCTGTTCTGTAAGGACGGACTTCACCTGAACGGTGCTGGGACTGGGGTCCTGGCAAATCATATAACTAGGGCAGTAGAGAGGTCTTTAAACTAAGTAGCGGGGGGGAGGTATCAAGGGGGGTAATAACGGCAGGGGTAGAGGAAATAGAGCAGGGTATCAGTGGGGAAGCGGAAAGTCAAAATGTGACAGGAGACAGAATATGTGAAGATAAAGCTTTAGATGTAAAAGGGGCAAAAACGGAAAGGAAGGGTAGTAAAAATCATCTGAAAGTGCTTTATCTAAATGCACGGAGTATTCGTAATAAGATAAATGAATTAACGGTGCAATTAAGTATATATAGTTATGATATCGTGGCCATTACGGAGACATGGCTGCAAGGGGATCAGGACTGGGAGTTAAATATAGAGGGGTACTCGACAATTAGGAAAGATAGACAGGAAAGAAAGGGAGGAGGGGTGGCCCTTTTAATAAGGGAGGGAATAACGGCAATAGAGAGGAAGGATATTGCGTTGAAGGATCAGGATAGTGAAACAGCTTGGGTACAGATAGAGAATAATAAGGGGAAAAAAACACTAGTGGGTGTAATTTATAGACCTCCAAATAGCTGTGACGCTGTTAGTCAGAACATAAATCTGCAAATAGTTGACGCATGTAAAAAGGGAACTGCTGTAATCATGGGGGACTTCAATTTTCATATTAATTGGGCAAACCAAACTGGGCAGGGTAGACTAGAGGAAGAGTTTATAGAATGTATTAGAGACGGGTTCCTAGAACAGTATGTCACAGAACCGACAAGGGGGGAGGCAATCTTGGATCTGGTCCTGTGTAATGAAGCAGGATTAATTAAAAATGTCATAGTTAGGGACTCGTTGGGAACAAGTGACCACAATATGGTCGAATTCCATATTCAAATAGAAGGGGAGCAGGTTGAAACTCAGGCTAGGGTGCTTAGTCTAAATAAGGGGGATTATGAAGGTATGAGGACTGAGCTGATCAAAGTTGACTGGGATAGCAGACTCAAGAATAAGACGGTACATGAGCAGTGGTGTACGTTTAAGGGTATACTGTATAACCTTCAAGAAAAATTTATTCCTATGAAGAAAAAAAGGGGTAAGGGTAAGAACAGTCAGCCATGGCTCAGTAAAACTATAAAGGATAGTATTCGGCTGACGGCAAGGGCATATAAGGTAGCCAGAGATAGTGGGAGGGTAGAGGATTGGGAAGCATTTAAAGGTCAGCAAAAAATAACTAAGAGATTAATTAAGACGGGGAAAATAGACTATGAAAGGAATTTAGCGAACAACATAAAAACTAATAGTAAGAGTTTTTATAGCTATATAAAAAGAAAAAGGGTGGCTAAGGTGAACGTTGGTCCATTGGAGGGTGAGGCTGGAGAGTTGTTGGTGGGGAACATGGAAATGGCAAAGGCATTAAACGAGTATTTTGTATCAGTCTTCACCATAGAAGACACAAAAAATATTCCAACGCTGGATAAACAGGGGGCGGTAGGAATGGAGGAGCTAAATACTATTAAGATCACCAAGGAGGTGGTATTAGGGAAATTAATGAGACTGAAGGAGGATAAATCCCCTGGGCCTGATGGATTACATCCAAGGGTCTTGAGGGAGATAGCGGTGGGGATTGTGGATGCATTGGTGATAATTTTCCAAAACTCCCTGGAGGCAGGAACGGTCCCAGTGGATTGGAAAATGGCCAATGTAACACCTATATTTAAAAAAGGAAGTAAACAGAAGGCGGGTAACTATAGACCGGTTAGTCTAACATCGGTGGTGGGTAAAATGTTAGAGACAATTATTAAAGAAACACTAACGGGGCACTTGGATAAACATGACTTCATCGGACAGAACCAGCATGGTTTTGTGAAGGGGAAGTCCTGTTTAACGAATCTGCTCGAATTCTTTGAGGAAGTAACAACCCGGGTGGATAAAGGGGAACCGGTGGATGTGGTATACTTGGACTTCCAAAAGGCTTTTGACAAGGTGCCATATAAGAGACTATTGCTAAAAATAAAAAATTATGGGATTGGGGGTAATATATTAGCATGGGTAGAGGATTGGCTAACAAATAGGAAGCAGAGAGTGGGGATAAATGGTTCATACTCGGGATGGCAACCGGTAACTAGCGGGGTTCCGCAAGGGTCGGTGCTGGGACCCCAGTTGTTCACAATTTATATAAATGATTTGGAGGAGGGAACCAAGTGTAATATATCAAAATTTGCGGACGATACAAAAATGGGAGGAAAAGTAGGGGATGAGGAGGATAGGAAGAGTCTGCAAAAGGATATAGATAAGCTAGGTGAGTGGGCAACAACTTGGCAGATGAAATTTAATACTAATAAATGTGAAGTCATTCACTTTGGGAAAAAAAATGATAGGGCAAGTTATTTTCTAAATGAGGAGGAGCTGCGTTGTAATGCAACGCAAAGGGATCTAGGGGTATTAGTACATGAATCACTGAAAGTTAGTATGCAGGTGCAGCAAGCAATCAGGAAGGCCAATGGAGTTTTGGCCTTTATTGCTAGGGGGATTGAGTATAAAAACACGGAGGTCTTGCTGCAGCTGTACACAGTATTAGTGAGACCACATTTGGAATACTGTGTACAGTTCTGGGGTCCATACTTAAGAAAGGATGTACTAGCCCTGGAGGCAGTGCAGCGAAGGTTTACAAGATTAATTCCTGCAATGAGGGGATTGACATATGAGGAAAGGTTAAGTAGGCTGGAACTCTACTCTTTGGAGTTTAGAAGAATGAGAGGCGATCTCATTGAAACGTATAAGATCGTGAGGGGCCTTGATCGGGTGGATGCCCCGAGGATGTTCCCAATGATCGGGGAAACTAGAACTAGGGGACATAGTTGCAGAATAAGGGGGGGCTCTTTTAAAACTGAGATGAGGAAGAACTTCTTCACCCAGAGGGTGGTTAATTTATGGAATTCACTGCCCCAGGGAGCAGTGGAAGCAGAAACTTTAAATATATTTAAGACTAAAATAGATGGTTTTTTAGCTGCCAAGGGGATAAGGGGCTACGGGGAGAGGGCAGGGATATGGACCTAGGTATGGTTAGTATAGTAAGACCTGAGTGATCTCCTGGACAAGTGTCGATCGCCTAGATTGGGGTCGGAGAGGAATTTCCCGGATTTTTTTCCCGAATTGGACCTGGGTTTTTATCCGGTTTTTTGCCTCCCCCAGGAGATCACGAGATTCTTGGGGTGGAGAGGGGTGATAGCGGTATAAAGGGGAGGGTAGTGTCTTGTGTTCTGTGTCTTGTGTCTACTGTTTGTGGGTAAGTGTGTCTGTTTAGTGTTCAGCCATGAGCGAATTGCGGTGCGGGCTCGATGGACCTGGTGGTCTACTCTCGCACCTACTTTCTATGTTTCTATGTTTCTATGCAGAGGGGGAACCAATGGGAGAAGGGTTTAGAGAACATAACCCCTTGTCACATGCAGAGGGGGAACCAATGGGAGAAGGATTTAGATAACACATCCCCTTGTCACATGCAGAGGGAGGACCAATGGGAGATGGGTTTAGAGAACACAACCCCTTGTCACATGCAGAGGGGAGACCAATGGAAGAAGGGATTAGAGAACACAACCCCATGTTACATGCAGAGGGGGGACCAATGGGAGAAGGGTTTAGACAGCACAACCCCTTGTCACATGCAGAGGGGGACCAATGGGAGAAGGTTTTAGACAACACAACCCCTTATCACATGCAGAGGGGGGTCCAATGGGAGAAGGGTTTAGACATCACTTTTTTATTGATAAGGTCACTATGATTAGAGCTCTAACCCCACCATCTGCTTATGACCCCTCGGTATCTGTTCCATGCACGGCTGTATTTGATCATTTTAAGCCTGTGTCTCTTTCCTTTTTGCATGAGATTGTTGGTCGTTCAAAGCCCTCAGGTTCTCCGAATGATGCTGTTCCTCCTCGGCTGTTTAAGGAGGTGTTGCCCACTGTAGGACCATCTGTTATCGCTGTCGTTAATAGCAGTTTGTCCTCGGGTGTTGTTCCTGCGCTTTTTAAACATGCAGTAGTACAACCCCTGATTAAAAAACCTGCTCTTGACCCTGCAGTTCTTGGGAATTTCAGGCCTATCTCCAAACTGCCTTTTCTATCAAAAGTCCTAGAGAGGATCGTGCAGGCAATTGATGGCCTTTTTGGAGGAACATGACGTTTTGGAAATTTTCCAGTCCGGTTTTAAGTCCCGGCACAGCACAGAATCGGCCCTTTTGAGGGTTTTTAATGATATTTTTTTGGCTACTGATCGAGGCAAAGATCCTCGAGTATCTTGTAGCAGGAACAGCCCCCTCCTTTGCGTAGTTTCCCTTGCATTGTATTGCTTTAACACACACTGCACAAAATTAAATTTAATGTATACATATTTTATATATTTATATGAATGTGTGTCTGTGTGTGAGAGGCAAGTTAGAGATAATTAAGTTTATTCTCATGGATCAGAAGCAACTTTGATTTAAATAATCACTATTAATTTATTTGTCTTGTAAGATGATATACATAAACCATAAAGGCAATTATATATATAATTATATAGTAATAATATATATATGCATATATATATATTTATACACACATATATATACACATACATATATACACACATACATATATACACATACATACATACGTATACACATACATATGCACACATACAAATGGTGACTGTGTTGTCCTCGTGCTTTTAGATTTGTCAGCTGCCTTTGACACAGTGGATCATGAAATATTGATCTCCCGTTTGGAGCAGTGGGTGGGTATCAGGGGCATAGCACTGGAGTGGTTCAGGTCGTACTTGGCTGATCGAACTTTTTGTGTCAGCCTTGGGGACTCTGTATCCTCCTCTGCTCCTCTCTCGTGTGGGGTGCCACAGGGCTCAGTTCTTGGCCCTCTCCTCTTTTCACTCTATTTGCTCCCACTCAGTTCCATCCTTAGGAAGCACGGGATTTCATTCCACTTTTATGCTGATGACAGTCAGCTTTACGTGCCTCTGGGAAAGGGGGGTGTACACTCTGTCGGGTTCTTGCTTGAGTGTCTTAGTGACATAAAGGCCTGGATGTCACTGAACTTTTTAAAATGTAATGATGACAAGACGGAGGTAATGATCTTTGGTGGCACCTCTGGGGCCCCCCTGTTGATCTAGGCTCTTTGTCTGCATATCTCAAACCTAACATCACGAACCTGGGGATTAAAGTGGACCCTGAGCTTAGATTTGACTGTCAGGTAAAGGCTGTTGTTAAATCTGTTTTTTTCCATCTGAGGCAGCTGGCAAAATTAAAACCGATTTTGTCGAGGCAGCACTTTGAGACGGTAATCCACGCCTTTGTTACCACCCGGCTGGATTACTGCAATGCACTGTATCTGGGGGTTAGTCGGTCCTCCATCGCCCGTCTCCAGATGGTACAGAATGCAGCTGTTCGTCTCTTGACTGGCACACGAAAGCATGATCATGTTTCACACCTTTTGGCCTCTCTCCACTGGCTGCCTGTTCAGTATAGGATTCGTTTTAAAGTTCTTTTATTTACTTTTAAATCCCTAAGTGGTCTTGCCCCGTCCTACCTATCTGAGCTTCTTCACCCTTATTCGCCCTCCCGCTCTCTCAGGTCAGATGATCAGCTGCTCCTGATTGAGCCAAAGACTAAGCGGAAGCTCAGAGGGGACCGTGCATTTGCTGTGTCGGCTCCGAGATTGTGGAATGAATTGCCTCTGCACGTTAAACAGGCCCCTTCTCTAGCTGTTTTTAAGTCGCTCCTGAAGACATATCTATTCTCCGTGGCCTTTGTAGACCAGTGAGGTGTTGAATTGTTTATTTACTTTATTTGCTTGGTTTTGCTGCGTGGTTCGTACTCGTGTTTTATGTATTTTAATTTATTGTTTGGATTTTCGTATGTAATTTATGCGCCTCGTGTTAGCTTTATGTTCTGTTGTTCTGCCTGTTTCATGATGTCTTGCTTGTTGTCTTTTTTTTCTGTACAGCACTTTGGTCAGCTTTGGTTGTTTTTTAAGGTGCTTAACAAATAAAGTTATTATTATTATTAACACAAGCCCTTGTCACATGCAGAGGGGGGGACCAATGGGAGAAGGGTTTAGACAGCACAACCCCTTGTCACGTGCAGAAGGGGGTCCAATGGGAGAAGGGTTTAGACAACACAACCCCTTGTCACATGCAGAGGGGGGTCCAACGGGAGAAGGGTTTAGACAACACAACCCACTTGTCACATGTAGAGGGGGAACCAATGGAAGAAGGGTTTAGAGAACACAACCCCTTGTCACATGCAGAGGGGGGAGCAATGGGAGAAGGGTTTAGACAGCACAACCCCTTGTCAGATGCAGAGGGGGAACCAATGGGAGAAGTGTTTAGACCGCACAACCCCGTGTCACATGCCGAGGGAGGACCAATGGGAGAAGGGTTTAGAGAACACAAGCCATGTCACATGTCGAGGGGGGTCCAATGGGAGAAGGGTTTAGAGAACACAACCCCTTGTCACATGCAGAGGGGGCACCAATGGGAGAAGGGTTTAGAGAACACAAACCCTTGTCACATGCAGAGGGGAACCAATGGGAGAAGGGTTTAGAGAACACAACCCCTTGTCAGATGCAGAGGGGGGACCAATGGGAGAAGTGTTTAGACAGCACAACCCCTTGACACATGCAGAGGGGGGACCAATGGGAGAAGTGTTTAGACAGCACAACCCCTTGACACATGCAGAGGGGGGACCAATGGAAGAAGGGTTTAGACAGCACAACCCCTTGTCACATGCAGAGGGGGAACCAATGGGAGAAGGGTTTAGACAGAACAACCCCATGTCACATGCCGAGGGGGACCAATGGGAGAAGGGTTTAGAGAACAACCCCATGTCACATGCAGAGGGGGCACCAATGGGAGAAGGGTTTAGAGAACACAACCCTATGTCACATGCCGACGGGGGACCAATGGGAGAAGGGTTTAGGGAACACACCCCTTGTCACATGCAGAGGGGGCACCAATCGGAGAAGGGTATAAACAGCACAACCCCTTGACACATGCAGAGGGGGGACCAATGGGAGAAGGGTTTAGAGAACACAACCCCTTGTCACATGCAGAGGGGGCACCAATGGGAGAAAGGTTTAGAGAACACAACACCTTGTCACATGCAGAGGGGGCACCAATGGGAGAAGGGTATAAACAGCACAACCCCTTGACACATGCAGAGGGGGGACCAATGGGAGAAGGGTATGGACAGCACAACTCCTTGTCACATGCAGAGGGGGCACCAATGGGAGAAGCAATTAGAGAACACAACCCCTTGTCACATGCAGAGGGGGGACCAATGGGAGAAGGGTTTAGAGAACACAACCCCTTGTCACATGCAGAGGGGGAACCAATGGGAGAAGGGTTTAGAGAACATAACCCCTTGTCACATGCAGAGGGGGAACCAATGGAAGAAGGGTTTAGACAACACAACCCTTGTCACATGCAGAGGGGGAACCAATGGGAGAAGGGTATAGACAGAACAACCCCTTGTCACATGCAGAGGGTGGAACCAATGGGAGAAGGGTTTAGACAGCACAACCCCATGTCACATGCCGAGGGGGCACCAATGGGAGAAGGGTTTAGACAGCACAACCCCATGTCACATGCCGAGGGGGCACCAATGGGAGAAGGGTTTAGAGAAGACAACCCCATGTCACGTGCCGAGGGGCACCAATGGAAGAAGGGTTTAGACAACACAACCCTTGTCACATGCAGAAAGGGGTCCAATGGGAGAAGGGTTTAGACAACACAAACCCTTGTCACATGCAGAGGGGGGTCCAATGGGAGAAGGGTTTAGACAACACTTTTTTATTGATAAGGTCACTATGATTTGAGCTCTAACCCCACCATCTGCTTATAACCCTTCGGTATCTGTTCCATGCACGGCTGTATTTGATCATTTTAAGCCTGTGTCTCTTTCCTTTTTGCATGAGATTGTTGGTCGTTCAAAGCCCTCAGGTTCTCCGAATGATGCTGTTCCTCCTCGGCTGTTTAAGGAGGTGTTGCCCACTGTAGGACCATCTGTTATCGCTGTCGTTAATAGCAGTTTGTCCTCGGGTGTTGTTCCTGCGCTTTTTAAACATGCAGTAGTACAACCCCTGATTAAGAAACCTGCTCTTGACCCTGCAGTTCTTGGGAATTTCAGGCCTATCTCCAAACTGCCTTTTCTATCAAAAGTCCTAGAGAGGATCGTGCAGGCAATTGATGGCCTTTTTGGAGGAACATGACGTTTTGGAAATTTTCCAGTCCAGTTTTAAGTCCCGGCACAGCACAGAATCGGCCCTTTTGAGGGTTTTTAATGATATTTTTTTGGCTACTGATCGAGGCAAAGATCCTCGAGTATCTTGTAGCGGGAACAGCCCCCTCCTTTGCGTAGTTTCCCTTGCATTGTATTGCTTTAACACACACTGCACAAAATTAAATTTGATGTATACATATTTTATATATTTATATGAATGTGTGTCTGTGTGTGAGAGGCAAGTTAGAGATAATTAAGTTTATTCTCATGGATCAGAAGCAACTTTGATTTAAATAATCACTATTAATTTATTTGTCTTGTAAGATGATATACATAAACCATAAAGGCAATTATATATATAATTATATAGTAATAATATATATATGCATATATATATATTTATACACACATATATATACACATACATATATACACACATACATATATACACATACATACATACTAGCAATGTTACAAAATTTTGAGATTTAAAAAATCAAGTCTGCAATTTAATTTGACACCAAATTCACTTTCATATCTCAAGTATTAAAAAAGTTATGACCATTTTCATACTCGGAAATTAGCATCTTGTTCCCTATTGATTTTCAATGGATATTACAAAAAAGCTGTGATCTTGGATAATCATACGCCCATTTCTTAAGGAAAGATTAACATTTTTAAATAGCCTATGTGTCCAAAGATTATTCACAAATAATTCACAATATAACGTGATTTTTATATCTAATTTACATTAATTTATAGGCCAAATGGAAGGAATTTAGTGTTCAATTGCTGTAAATAAATGCCCATTTAAATCGGCTTTCTAGTGGGTTCATGTGAACGCGCTGGTTTAGAATGTTGACATAGCGCTGGATTAGTGCCCTCAAATGCCGAGAAAAATACTGCGGGATATAAAAAGCCCAAAATGAATTGTTCGTTATAGATAATTTGATATATAGGGTTATATATATGCCCCATTTAATGTAAAAATAAGGTACATACCTTTAATTGTTTGCTTTATAAAACCCTGGGGCTGCGAGAGATTGCGGAATTAAACAGTAATTTTAAAACTATTAGAACTATATTATCGAGGCCTATAAAACTAATAATACCTTTTGCGACCGGGTCTTGCAGCGATTTTTCGTTAATGATTTACTAGGCTGAACATGTGCGATTAGTACAGCCTAGTAAAAATCGCTTTTTAAACCCGCCCCCTCCAAACAGCGCCAAAATCGCCGACATGGCTGAGGGCAGATTCCCAATGGCGATTCAGGTAGGTTTTGTAACATACCTATACATACGTATACACATACATATGCACACATACAAATGGTGACTGTGTTGTCCTCGTGCTTTTAGATTTGTCAGCTGCCTTTGACACAGTGGATCATGAAATTTTGATCTCCCGTTTGGAGCAGTGGGTGGGTATCAGGGGCATAGCACTGGAGTGGTTCAGGTCGTACCTGGCTGATCGAACTTTCTGTGTCAGCCTTGGGGACTCTGTATCCTCCTCTACTCCTCTCTCGTGTGGGGTCCCACAGGGCTCAGTTCTTGGCCCTCTCCTCTTTTCACTCTATTTGCTCCCACTCGGTTCCATCCTTAGGAAGCACGGGATTTCATTCCACTTTTATGCTGATGACAGTCAGCTTTATGTGCCTCTTGGAAAGGGGGGTGTACACTCTGTCGGGCTCTTGCTTGAGTGTCTTAGTGACATAAAGGCCTGGATGTCACTGAACTTTTTAAAATTTAATGATGACAAGACGGAGGTAATGATCTTTGGTGGCACCTCTGGGGCCCCCCCTGTTGATCTAGGCTCTTTGTCTGCATATCTCAAACCTAACATCACGAACCTGGGGATTAAAGTGGACCCTGAGCTTAGATTTGACTGTCAGGTGAGGGCTGTTGTTAAATCTGGTTTTTTCCATCTGAGGCAGCTGGCAAAAATAAAGCCGATTTTGTCGAGGCAGCACTTTGAGACGGTAATCCACACCTTTGTTACCACCCGGCTGGATTACTGCAATGCACTGTATCTGGGGGTTAGTCGGTCCTCCATCGCCCGTCTCCAGATGGTACAGAATGCAGCTGTTCGTCTCTTGACTGGTACACGAAAGCATGATCATGTTTCACACCTTTTGGCCTCTCTCCACTGGCTGCCTGTTCAGTATAGGATTTGTTTTAAAATTATTTTATTTACTTTTAAATCCCTAAGTGGTCTTGCCCCGTCCTACCTATCTGAGCTTCTTCACCCTTATTCGCCCTCCCGCTCTCTCAGGTCAGATGATCAGCTGCTCCTGATTGAGCCAAAGACTAAGCGGAAGCTCAGAGGGGACCGTGCCTTTGCTGTGTCAGCTCCGAGATTGTAGAATGAATTGCCTCTGCACGTTAAACAGGCCCCTTCTCTAGCTGTTTTTAAGTCACTCCTGAAGACATATCTAGTCTCCGTGGCCTTTGTAGACCAGTGAGGTGTTGAATTGTTTATTTACTTTATTTGCTTGGTTTTGCTGCGTGGTTCGTACTCGTGTTTTATGTCTTTTAATTTATTGTTTGGATTTTCGTATGTAGTTTATGGGCCTCGTGTTAGCTGTATGTTCTGTTGTTCTGCCTGTTTTATGATGTCTTGCTTGTTTTCTTTTTTTTTCTGTACAGCACTTTGGTCAACTTTGGTTGTTTTTTAAGGTGCTTAACAAATAAAGTTATTATTATTATTATTAACAACACAACCCCTTGTCACATGCAGAGAGGGGACCAATGGGAGAAGGGTTTAGAGAACACAACCCCATGTCACATGTAGAGGGGGGGACCAATGGGAGAAGGGTTTAGAGCAAAGATCTTAGAGCGAAGCAAGATAGGTTACTCTCACGCAAACGTGAGGTGCGCTCATGGGCGGTTTCATGGGTGATTACAGGACACATTTTAGCAAGCTGACTCCGCCATCTTGTTCCGCCATCTTGCTCCGCTTTCTTGCTCCCGCCTTCTTGCTTCCGGCCAAATATTGGATCCGCAGCGAGGAGAAGGAGTGCAAGGCCCGGGGCAGCGGGGAGAGAGAGTGCGGGGCCCGGGGCAGCGGGGAGAAGGAGTGCGGGGCAGCGGGGAGAAGGAGTGCGGGGTCCGGGGCAGCGGGGAGAGAGAGTGCGGGGCCCGGGGCAGCGGGGAGAGAGAGTGCGGGGTCCGGGGCAGCGGGGAGAAGGAGTGCGGGGCCCGGGGCAGCGGGGTGAGAGAGTGCCCCAAGACAATGTTTCTTATTTACAATGTTTCTTATTTAATGTCCCTTGTCTAGTCTGAAATAAAGTTCATTATTGGTTTAGAATAAATATAATTGTGTGTGTTATATACATTTATATAATTTTCATGTATGTGTGTTTATAAACATTTTATTCCTTAACAAGAATCAACAGAATTATGAATCTAACAGAATTATGAATCTAACCCTATAATCACGCACAAAAAGTCCCCCCTGTCAATCACCCTGCGAGCCGGGTCGGTTCCGGTTACTACAAAATCAACTCAAACACGGCTTGTGAGCCATTTAAAAAGAAATGATTTAAAAAACATTAAAAAAGACAATTACCAGAATCAAATTTTATTCTTGACAAGAAGTTTGAACTGACAGATTTATGAATCTGACCCACACAAACTGTTGCCCCGCAACATTGATTACAGTGCGAGTCGGGTCGGGTTAGGTAGGCTCAGGTTGCTAAAATGGGCGTGGAAAATGCCCATGATCCTCTCCATAGCGTACTACACGTCAGTCCATTACATTTAGCAGGAGTAGCCTATCTTGCTCCGCTATAAGATCTTTGGTTTAGAGAACACAACCCCATGTCACATGTAGAGGGGGGGACCAATGGGAGAAGGGTTTAGACAACACAACCCCTTGTCACATGCAGAGAGGGGACCAATGGGAGAATGGTTTAGGGAACACAACCCCTTGTCACATGCTAAGGGGGGACCAATGTGAGAAGGGTTAGAGAACACCACCCCTTGTCACATGCAGAGGGGGGACCAATGGGAGAATCGTTTAGAGAATACAACCCCATGTCACATGCAGAGGGGGGACCAATGGGAGAAGGATTTAGACGGCACAACCCGATGTCACATGCAGAGGGGGGACCAATGGGAGAAGGGTTTAGAGAACACAACCCCTTGTCACGTGCCGAGGGGGGACCAATGGGAGAAGGGTTTAGAGAACACAACCCCTTGTCACATGCAGAGGGGGAACCAATGGGAGAAATTTTAGACAGCGCAACCCCTTGTCACATGCAGAGGGGGGTCCAATGGGAGAAGGGTTTAGACAACACTTTTTTATTGATAAGGTCACTATGATTAGAGCTCTAATCCCACCATCTGCTTATGACCCCTCGGTATCTGTTCCATGCACGGCTGTATTTGATCATTTTAAGCCTGTGTCCCTTTCCTTTTTGCATGAGATTGTTGGTCGTTCAAAGCCCTCAGGTTCTCCGAATGATGCTGTTCCTCCTCGGCTGTTTAAGGAGGTGTTGCCCACTGTAGGACCATCTGTTATCGCTGTCGTTGATAGCAGTTTGTCCTCGGGTGTTGTTCCTGCGCTTTTTAAACATGCAGTAGTACAACCCCTGATTAAAAAACCTGCTCTTGACCCTGCAGTTCTTGGGAATTTCAGGCCTATCTCCAAACTGCCTTTTCTATCAAAAGTCCTAGAGAGGATCGTGCAGGCAATTGATGGCCTTTTTGGAGGAACATGACGTTTTGGAAATTTTCCAGTCCGGTTTTAAGTCCCGGCACAGCACAGAATCGGCCCTTTTGAGGGTTTTTAATGATATTTTTTTGGCTACTGATCGAGGCAAAGATCCTCGAGTATCTTGTAGCGGGAACAGCCCCCTCCTTTGCGTAGTTTCCCTTGCATTGTATTGCTTTAACACACACTGCACAAAATTAAATTTAATGTATACATATTTTATATATTTATATGAATGTGTGTCTGTGTGTGAGAGGCAAGTTAGAGATAATTAAGTTTATTCTCATGGATCAGAAGCAACTTTGATTTAAATAATCACTATTAATTTATTTGTCTTGTAAGATGATATACATAAACCATAAAGGCAATTATATATATAATTATATAGTAATAATATATATATGCATATATATATATTTATACACACATATATATACACATACATATATACACACATACATATATACACATACATACATACGTATACACATACATATGCACACATACAAATGGTGACTGTTGTCCTCGTGCTTTTAGATTTGCCAGCTGCCTTTGACACAGTGGATCATGAAATTTTGATCTCCCGTTTGGAGCAGTGGGTGGGTATCAGGGGCATAGCACTGGAGTGGTTCAGGTCGTACCTGGCTGATCGAACTTTCTGTGCCAGCCTTGGGGACTCTGTATCCTCCTCTGCTCCTCTCTCGTGTGGGGTCCCACAGGGCTCAGTTCTTGGCCCTCTCCTCTTTTCACTCTATTTGCTCCCACTCGGTTCCATCCTTAGGAAGCACGGGATTTCATTCCACTTTTATGCTGATGACAGTCAGCTTTATGTGCCTCTGGGAAAGGGGGGTGTACACTCTGTCGGGCTCTTGCTTGAGTGTCTTAGTGACATAAAGGCCTGGATGTCACTGAACTTTTTAAAATTTAATGATGACAAGACGGAGGTAATGATCTTTGGTGGCACTTCTGGGGCCCCCCCTGTTGATCTAGGCTCTTTGTCTGCATATCTCAAACCTAACATCACAAACCTGGGGATTAAAGTGGACCCTGAGCTTAGATTTGACTGTCAGGTGAGGGCTGTTGTTAAATCTGTTTTTTCCCATCTGAGGCAGCTGTCCAAAATAAAGCCGATTTTGTCGAGGCAGCACTTTGAGACGGTAATCCATGCCTTTGTTACCCCCCGGCTGGATTACTGCAATGCACTGTATCTGGGGGTTAGTGGGTCCTCCATCGCCCGTCTCCAGATGGTACAGAATGCAGCTGTTCGTCTCTTGACTGGCACACGAAAGCATGATCATGTTTCACACCTTTTGGCCTCTCTCCACTGGCTGCCTGTTCAGTATAGGATTCATTTAAAAATTATTTTATTTACTTTTAAATCCCTAAGTGGTCTTGCCCCGTCCTACCTATCTGAGCTTCTTCACCCTTATTCGCCCTCCCGCTCTCTCAGGTCAGATGATCAGCTGCTCCTGATTGAGCCAAAGACTAAGCGGAAGCTCAGAGGGGACCGTGCCTTTGCTGTGTCGGCTCCGAGATTGTGGAATGAATTGCCTCTGCACGTTAAACAGGCCCCTTCTCTAGCTGTTTTTAAGTCACTCCTGAAGACATATCTATTCTCCGTGGCCTTTGTAGACCAGTGAGGTGTTGAATTGTTTATTTACTTTATTTGCTTGGTTTTGCTGTGTGGTTTGTACTCGTGTTTCATGTATTTTAATTTATTGTTTGGATTTTCGTATGTAGTTTATGCGCCTCGTGTTAGCTGTATGTTCTGTTGTTCTGCCTGTTTTATGATGCCTTGCTTGTTTTCTATTTTTTCTGTACTGCACTTTGGTCAGCTTTGGTTGTTTTTTAAGGTGCTTAACAAATAAAGTTATTATTATTATTATTATTATTATTAACACAACCCCTTGTCACATGCAGAGGGGGGACCAATGGGAGAAGGGTTTAGACAGCACAACCCCTTGTCACATGCAGAGGGGGAACCAATGGGAGAAGGGTTTAGACAGCACAACCCCTTGTCATATGCAGAGGGGGGGACCAATGGGAGAAGGGGTTAGAGAACACAACCCCTTGTCACATGCAGAGGGGGCACCAATGGAAGAAAGGTTTAGACAACACAACCCCTTGTCACATGCAGAGGGGTGAACCAATGGGAGAAGGGTTTAGACAGCACAACCCCTTGTCACATGCAGAGGGGGGACCAATGGGCGAAGGATTTAGACAATACAACCCCTTGTCACATGCAGAGGGGGGACCAATGGGAGAAGTGTTTAGACAGCACAACCCCATGTTACATGCCGAGGGGGGACCAATGGGAGAAGGGTTTAGACCAAAGATCTTAGAGCGAAGCAAGATAGGTTACTCTCACGCAAACGTGAGGTACGCTCATGGGCGGATTCATGGGTGATTACAGGACACATTTTAGCAAGCTGACTCCGCCATCTTGTTCCGCCATCTTGCTCCGCTTTCTTGCTCCCGCCTTCTTGCTTCTGGCCAAAGATTGGATCCGCAGCGGGGAGAAGGAGTGCAAGGCCCGGGGCAGCGGGGAGAGAGATTTCGGGGCCCGGGGCAGTGGGGAGAAGGAGTGCAAGGCCCGGGGCAGCGGGGAGAGAGAGTGCGGGGTCCGGGGCAGCGGGGAGAGAGAGTGCGGGGCCCGGGGCAGCGGGGAGAGAGAGTGCGGGGCCCGGGGCAGCGGGGAGAGAGAGTGCGGGGGAGAAGGAGTGCGGGGCCCGGGGCAGCGGGGAGAAGGAGTGCGGGGCCCAGGGCAGCGGGGAGAAGGAGTGCGGGGTCCGGGGCAGCGGGGAGAAGGAGTGCGGGGCAGCGGGGAGAAGGAGTGCGGAGCCCGGGGCAGCGGGGAGAGAGAGTGCCCCAAGACAATGTTTCTTATTTACAATGTTTCTTATTTAATGTCCCTTGTCTAGTCTGAAACAAAGTTCATTATTGGTTTAGAAGAAATATAATTGTGTGTGTTATATACATTTATATAATTTTCATGCATGTGTGTTTATAAACATTTTATTCCTTAACAAGAATCAACAGAATTATGAACTAACAGAATTATGAATCTAACCCTATATCACACACAAAAAGTCCCCCCCTGTCAATCACCCTGCGAGTCGGGTCGGTTCCGGTTACTACAAAATCAACTCAAACACTGCTTGTGAGCCATTTAAAAAGAAATGATTTAAAAAACATTAAAAAAGACAATTACCAGAATCAAATTTTATTCTTGACAAGAAGTTTGAACTGACAGATTTATGAATCTGACCCACACAAACTGTTGCCCCGCAACATTGATTACAGTGCGAGTCGGGTCGGGTTAGGTAGGCTCAGGTTGTTAAAATGGGCGTGGAAAATGCCCATGATCCCCTCCATAGCGTACTACACGTCAGCCCATTGCATTTAGCAGGAGTAGCCTATCTTGCTTCGCTATAAGATCTTTGGAATGAATTGTCTCTGCACGTTAAACAGACCCCTTCTCTAGCTGTTTTTAAGTCGCTCCTGAAGACATATCTATTCTCCGTGGCCTTTGTAGACCAGTGAGGTGTTGAATTGTTTATTAACTGTATTTGCTGGGTTTTGCTGCGTTGTTTGTACTCGTGTTTCATGTTTTTTAATTTATTGTGTGGATTTTCGTATGTAGTTTATGCGCCTCGTGTTAGCTGTATGTTCTGTTGTTCTGCCTGTTTTCAGAACGTTCAGAACGTTCACATCGCGCTGGATTAGTGCCCTCAAATGCCGAGAACAATACTGCGGGATATAAAAAGCCCAAAATGAACTACTCGCTATAGATAATTTGATATACAGGGTTATATACAAGCCCCATTTAATGTAAAAATAAGGTACATACCTTTATGATGTCTTGCTTGTTTTCTTTTTTTTTCTGTACAGCACTTTGGTCAGCTTTGGTTGTTTTTTAAGGTGCTTAACAAATAAAGTTATTATTATTATTATTAACACAACCCCTTGTCACATGCAGAGGGGAGACCAATGGGAGAAGGGTTTAGACAACACAACCCCTTGTCACATGCAGAGGGGGGACCAATGGGAGAAGGGTTTAGAGAACACAATCCCCTTGTCACATGCAGAGGGGGGACCAATGTGAGAAGGGTTTAGAGAACACAACCCCTTGTCATATGCAGAGGGGGGACCAATGGGAGAAAGGTTTAGACAACACAACCCCTTGTCACATGCAGAGGGGGGACCAATGGGAGAAGGGTTTAGACAACACAACCCCTTGTCACGTGCAGAGGGGGAACCAATGGGAGAAGGGTTTAGAAAACACAACCCCTTGTCACATGCAGAGGGGGAACCAATGAGAGAAGGGTTTAAACAGCGCAACCCCCATGTCACGTGCAGAAGGGGAGCAATGGGAGAAGGGTTTAGAGAGCACAACCCCTTGTCACATGCAGAGGGGGAACCAATGGGAGAAGGGTTTAGACAACACAACCCCTTGTCACATGCAGAGGAGGGACCAATGGGAGAAGGGTTTAGACAGCACAACCCCTTGTCACATGCCGAGGGGGGACCAATGGGAGAAGGGTTTAGAGAACACAACCCCTTGTCACATGCAGATGGGGGACCAATGGGAGAAGGGTATGGACAGCACAACCCCTTGTCACATGTAGAGGGGGCACCAATGGGAGAAGGGTTTAGACAGCACAACCCCTTGTCACATGCAGAGGGGGGACCAATGTGAGAAGGGTTTAGAGAACACAACCCCCTTGTCACATGCCGAGGGGGGGACCAATGGGAGAAGGGATTAGACAGCACAACCCCCTTGTCACATGCAGAGGGGGACCAATGGGAAAAGGGTTTAGACAGCACAACCCCTTGTCACATGCAGAGGGGGAGCAATGGGAGAAGTTGTTTAGAGAATGTAAAATGACTTACTGCACACACAAGTCTTTTTACTGTAACTGTTTATTAAACTGAGACTTTGCACTAGGCTGTAGCTGTCCGTGGTCATCACTGGAGCTAGAGAGCGAGCTAGAGGTGGGGACGCTACAATTATAGGGTGATTTCACCAAAGGTCAAATGAGCGTAGATCCCCCCTCACGTGACCGAAAATTCTGACTGGAGGACATCTCTCAGTTTGGTACATGTAAGTGAATGGGGAAACACGCACTTTCCCACCTGTTAAAAACATGGAAAACGGCCGATTTTTGAGCTGAAATTTTCTGTGCTAGTCGGGGTGACCGTGAAGCACAGCGACCTAAATTTTCAGGCAAAACAAAAGATAGAAAGTGAGGTAATTACAAGAGGGAACTGAAGGTGGAATACAGCGGAAGTGAACAGCTGACAATTGCCGTGGTGATTTTAAGATCCAAAATATCGGGAATTATCGCATTTGCTCGCTGAATTTCATCAAAAGTAAGTTAATAATGCCTTAGTTTTGATGAAATTCAGCGAGCAAATGCGATAATTCCCGATATTTTGGATCTTAAAATCACCACGGCAATTGTCAGCTGTTCATTTCCTCGGCTTTCTACCTTCAGTTCCCTCTTGTAATTACCTCACTTTCTATCTTTTGTTTTGCCTGAACATTTAGGTCGCTGTGCTTCAGGGTCACCCCGACTAGCACAGAAAATTTCAGCTCAAAAATCGGCCGTTTTCCATGTTTTTAACGGGTGGGAAAGTGCGTGTTTCCCCATTCACTTACATGTACCAAACTGAGAGATGTCCTCCAGTCAGAATTTTCGGTCACGTGAGGGGGTATTTACGCTCATTTGACCTTTGGTGAAATCACCCTATTCTCCGTGGCCTTTGTAGACCAGTGAGGTGTTGAATTGTTTATTTACTTTATTTGCTTGGTTTTGCTGCGTGGTTCGTACTCGTGTTTCATGTATTTTAATTTATAGTTTGGATTTTCGTATGTAGTTTATGCGCCTCGTGTTAGCTGTATGTTCTGTTGTTCTGCCTGTTTTATGATGCCTTGCTTGTTTTCTTTTTTTTCTGTACAGCACTTTGGTCAGCTTTGGTTGTTTTTTAAGGTGCTTAACAAATAAAGTTATTATTATTATTATTAACACAACCCCTTGTCACATGCAGAGGGGGGAACCAATGGGAGAAGGATTTAGACAGCACAACCCCTTGTCACATGCCAAGGGGGAACCAATGGGAGAAGGGTTTAGAGAACACAACCCCTTGTCACATGCAGAGGGGGGACCAATGGGAGAAGGGATTAGAGAACACAACCCCTTGTGGCATGCCGAGGGGGGACCAATGGGAGAAGGGTTTAGAGAACACAACCCCTTGTCACGTGCAGAGGGGGGTCCAATGGGAGAAGGGTTTAGACAACACTTTTTTATTGATAAGGTCACTATGATTAGAGCTCTAATCCCACCATCTGCTTATGACTCCTCGGTATCTGTTCCATGCACGGCTGTATTTGATCAGTTTAAGCCTGTGTCTCTTTCCTTTTTGCATGAGATTGTTGGTCGTTCAAAGTAGCAATGTTACAAAATTTTGAGATTTTAAAAATCAAGTCTGCAATTTATCCCATCAGATAAAGCATAACAATAAGTTTAATTTGACACCAAATTCACTTTCATATCTCAAGTATTAAAAAAGTTATGGCCATTTTCATACTCGGAAATTAGCATCTTGTTCCCTATTGATTTTCAATGGACATTACAAAAAAGCTGTGATCTTGGATAGTCAAAAGCCCATAACTTAAGGAAAGATTAACATTTTTAAATAGCCTAAGTGTCCAAAGATTATTCACAAATAATTCACAATATAACATGATTTTTATATCTAATTTAAATTAATTTATAGGCCAAATGGAAGGAATTTAGTGTTCAATTGCTGTAAATAAATGCCCATTTAAATCAGCTTTCTAGTGGGTTTCTGTGAACGCGCTGGTTTAGAACGTTCACATCGCGCTGGATTAGTGCCCTCAAATGCCGAGAACAATACTGCGGGATATAAAAAGCCCAAAATGAACTACTGGCTATAGATAACTTTATCAACAGGGTTATATACAAGCCCCATTTAATGTAAAAATAAGGTACATACCTTTAATTGTTTGCTTTATAAAACCCTGGGGCTGCGAGAGGTTGCGGAGTGAGACAGTAATTTTAAAACTATTATAACTATTATTCGAGGCCTATAAAACTAATAATACCTTTTGCGACCGGGTCTTGCAGTGATTTTTCGTTAATGATTTACTAGGCTGAACATTTTCGATTGCAACAGCCTAGTAAAAATCGCATTTTAAACCCGCCCCTTCCAAACAGCGCCAAAACGCGGACATGGCTTTGGGCAGATTCCCAATGACGATTCAGGTAGGTTTTGTAACATACCTATTCAAAGCCCTCAGGTTCTCCGAATGATGCTGTTCCTCCTCGGCTGTTTAAGGAGGTGTTTCCCACTGTAGGACCATCTGTTATCGCTGTCGTTAATAGCAGTTTGTCCTCGGGTGTTGTTCCTGCGCTTTTTAAACATGCAGTAGTACAACCCCTGATTAAGAAACCTGCTCTTGACCCTGCAGTTCTTGGGAATTTCAGGCCTATCTCCAAACTGCCTTTTCTATCAAAAGTCGTAGAGAGGATCGTGCACAGGCAATTGATGGCCTTTTTGGAGGAACATGACGTTTTGGAAATTTTCCAGTCCGGTTTTAAGTCCCGGCACAGCACAGAATCGGCCCTTTTGAGGGTTTTTAATGATATTTTTTTGGCTACTGATCGAGGCAAACATCCTCGAGTATCTTGTAGCGGGAACAGCCCCCTCCTTTGCGTAGTTTCCCTTGCATTGTATTGCTTTAACACACACTGCACAAAATTAAATTTAATGTATACATATTTTATATATTTATATGAATGTGTGTCTGTGTGTGAGAGGCAAGTTAGAGATAATTAAGTTTATTCTCATGGATCAGAAGCAACTTTGATTTAAATAATCACTATTAATTTATTTGTCTTGTAAGTTGATATACATAAACCATAAAGGCAATTATATATATAATCATATAGTAATAATATATATATGCATATATATATATTTATACACACATATATATACACATACATATATACACACATACATATATACACATACATACATACGTATACACATACATATGCACACATACAAATGGTGACTGTGTTGTCCTCGTGCTTTTAGATTTGTCAGCTGCCTTTGACACAGTGGATCATGAAATTTTGATCTCCCGTTTGGAGCAGTGGGTGGGTATCAGGGGCATAGCACTGGAGTGGTTCAGGTCGTACCTGGCTGATCGAACTTTCCGTGTCAGCCTTGGGGACTCTGTATCCTCCTCTGCTCCTCTCTCGTGTGGGGTCCCACAGGGCTCAGTTCTTGGCCCTCTCCTCTTTTCACTCTATTTGCTCCCACTCGGTTCCATCCTTAGGAAGCACGGGATTTCATTCCACTTTTATGCTGATGACAGTCAGCTTTATGTGCCTCTTGGAAAGGGGGGTGTACACTCTGTCGGGCTCTTGCTTGAGTGTCTCAGTAACATAAAGGCCTGGATGTCACTGAACTTTTTAAAATTTAATGATGACAAGACGGAGGTAATGATCTTTGGTGGCACCTCTGGGCCCCCCCCTGTTGATCTAGGCTCTTTGTCTGCATATCTCAAACCTAACATCACAAACCTGGGGATTAAAGTGGACCCTGAGCTTAGATTTGACTGTCAGGTGAGGGCTGTTGTTAAATCTGGTTTTTTCCATCTGAGGCAGCTGTCCAAAATAAAGCCGATTTTGTCGAGGCAGCACTTTGAGACGGTAATCCACGCCTTTGTTACCACCCGGCTGGATTACTGCAATGCACTGTATCTGGGGGTTAGTCGGTTCTCCATCGCCCGTCTCCAGATGGTACAGAATGCAGCTGTTCGTCTCTTGACTGGCACACGTAAACATGATCATGTTTCACACCTTTTGGCCTCTCTCCACTGGCTGCCTGTTCAGTATAGGATTCATTTTAAAATTATTTTATTTACTTTTAAATCCCTAAATGGTCTTGCCCCGTCCTACCCAAAGATCCTAGAGGAGCAAGATAGACCACTCCTTCGAAATCCAATGGACTGGCGTGTAGTACGTGACGGAACGTCACGGCCGCCATTTTTCAATGCGACACGCGACTTCCGGTATGCCACCCGCTGTGATCCAAAGCAAAGATTATAGAGCTCCGCTATAATCTTTGATCCAAAGCAAAGATCCTCGAGTATCTTGTAGCGGGAACAGCCCCCTCCTTTGCGTAGTTTCCCTTGCATTGTATTGCTTTAACACACACTGCACAAAATTAAATTTAACGTATACATATTTTATATATTTATATGAATGTGTGTCTGTGTGTGAGAGGCAAGTTAGAGATAATTAAGTTTATTCTCATGGATCAGAAGCAACTTTGATTTAAATAATCACTATTAATTTATTTGCCTTGTAAGATGATATACATAAACCATAAAGGCAATTATATATATAATTATATAGTAATAATATATATATGCATATATATATATTTATACACACATATATATACACATACATATATACACACATACATATATACACACATACATACATACGTATACACATACATGTGCACACATACAAATACACGCATACATATGGATACATTTATATGCATACATACACACATATAAACATATATATACACACATATACATATACATGCATATATTCACATACATGCATATATACACATACATATATATTTATACATATGATTAACATGTAGAGGAACCAACGAGAGAGCAGGCTATTTTAGACTGGGTATTGAGTAATGAGGAAGGGTTAGTTAGCAATCTTGTTGTACGTGCCCCCTTGGGCAAGAGTGACCATAATATGGTTGAGTTCTTCATTAGGCAGGCAGTGACTAGTGGGGTACCGCAAGGCTCAGTGCTGGGACCCCAGCTATTTACAATATATATTAATGATCTGGATGAGGGAATTGAAGGCAATATCTCCAGGTTTGCGGATGACACTAAGCTGGGGGGCAGTGTTAGCTGTGAGGAGGATGCTAGGAGACTGCAAGGTGACTTGGATAGGCTGGGTGAGTGGGCAAATGTTTGGCAGATGCAGTATAATGTGGATAAATGTGAAGTTATCCATTTTGGTGGCAAAAACAGGAAAGCAGACTATTATCTAAATGGCGGCCGACTAGGAAAAGGGGAGATGCAGCGAGACCTGGGTGTCATGGTACACCAGTCATTGAAAGTAGGCATGCAGGTGCAGCAGGCAGTGAAGAAAGCGAACGGTATGTTAGCTTTCATAGCGAAAGGATTTGAGTATAGGAGCAGGGAGGTTCTACTGCAGTTGTACAGGGTCTTGGTGAGACCACACCTGGGGTATTGCGTACAGTTTTGGTCTCCAAATCTGAGGAAGGACATTATTACCATAGAGGGAGTGCAGAGAAGGTTCACCAGACTGATTCCTGGGATGTCAGGACTGTCTTATGAAGAAAGACTGGATAGACTTGGTTTATACTTTCTAGAATTTAGGAGATTGAGAGGGGATCTTATAGAAACTTACAAAATTCTTAAGGGGTTGGACAGGCTAGATGCAGGAAGATTGCTCCTGATGTTGGGGAAGTCCAGGACAAGGGGTCACAGTTTAAGGATAAGGGGGAAATCCTTTAAAACCGAGATGAGAAGAACTTTTTTCACACAGAGAGTGGTGAATCTCTGGAACCCTCTGCCGCAGAGGGTAGTCGAGGCCAGTTCATTGGCTATATTTAAGAAGGAGTTAGATGTGGCCCTTGTGGCTAAGGGGATCAGAGGGTATGGAGAGAAGGCAGATACGGGATACTGAGTTGGATGATCAGCCATGATCATATTGAATGGCGGTGCAGGCTCGAAGGGCCGAATGGCCTACTCCTGCACCTAATTTCTATGTTTCTACGTTTTTATTATTTTCCAACGATCAATAGATTTACGATCAGTTCCTGTGGATTGGAGGATAGCTAATGCTATCCCACTTTTCAAGAAAGGAGCGAGTGAGAAAACGGGGAATTACAGACCAGTTAGCTTGACTTTGGTGGTGTGAAAGATGCTGGAGTCAATTATTAAAGATGTAATAATGGGGCATTTGGATAGCAGTAAAAGGATTAGTCCAAGTCAACATGGATTTATGATTTTACAATGCATTTAAGCCTCTCCCATTTTTATGAGATGTATTCCTGGAATATGTAGGAAGTTTATTGTAACCTAGTGCTACGCCTGAACAATGGATGATATATCACTTAAATGCAATTGTTTTCAGTTGTGTGGAGAGACCTGTATATTGAAAATGCGTTTTGCCTCTAATATGTCAATTTACCTTAAATGTAGAAGAGCTTATTAAAATCTTCTTACAAAGACCATTAAGTATTTTCTTTCTATCCTCTTTTGGACCCAAGGCATAGCAGAGCTGCCAATTCTCACGAAGAGGTAAGGGAGGGAGAGATGGAAGGGAGGGAGATAGGGAAGGGAGGGAGATCGCGAAGAGAGGGGGAGAGAGAGAGAGAGAGAGATCGAGAGAAGAGAGGGGAGCGAGAGATCGAGAGGAGGGGAGAGAGAGATCGAGAGAAGAGAGGGAGAAGGGGGGAGAGGGAGAAGGGGGAGAGGGAGAAGGGGGAGAGGGAGAAGGGGGAGGGAGAGGGAGAAGGGGAAAGGGGGGGACAGGGAGAAGGGGGGAGGGAGAAGGGGGACAGGGAGAAGGGGGAGAGGGAGAGTGGAACGATAGCACATTATAACGCGCAGCCGTCCCATTCCGACCAAAGATTATAGAGCAGAGCTCCACTAGTATCTTTGATTGCGGCCGCCGCCACCGAACCGCCCGGCCCACCATTGCACCCAAAGATGATAGAGCAGAGTTGTATAATATTTGATTGCACCCCTCTTCACGGCGGGCTTGTGATCTTTGCTTGTGATGTCTTGACAATTCGAGGAATATAATGGGTAACAGCCGCCCATTCTCGGACTTGAATCTGAGCTCGAGAAATCTCCTGGTCACTGGACCTAATGTGTCCGCGGGCCATATTGTGGAGACCAATCCCTTACAAGAACAAAACCAAAAACGTACAGAAGTGTTAAAATTGTCTTTATTATTATGGTAAGTAAAGAACTATTAAAAATAAGTCTAATAACTTTCTAATGTACCGACAAACCCAGTTTCCCAATGGCCGTTGATGGGAGAACAGAAAATAAAATTTTCACGACAGAATATCGACTGAAAATAATAAAAATATTTTCTCACCTTTCTTTTTTATTGGTGTACCTAAAGAATGACAGGTCGGGTCGTTTAGATTTACGATTAGAATACTTGATAGCAGAGCAGTGAGATGAAATTTAGATAAGGACGCCATGACAGTGTGGGGGAAGCCCAATAAATGCCTCAAAAAATGGCGTCGACGATCACACACGTCATACTACGCGTTTTTCGAGGAGTGGTCTATCTTGCTCCTCTAGGATCTTTGGTCCTACCTATCTGAGCTTCTTCACCCTTATTCACCCTCCCGCTCTCTCAGGTCAGATGATCAGCTGCTCCTGATTGAGCCAAAGACTAAGCGGAAGCTCAGAGGGGACCGTGCCTTTGCTGTGTCGGCTCCGAGATTGTGGAATGAATTGCCTCTGCACGTTAAACAGGCCCCTTCTCTAGCTGTTTTTAAGTCGCTCCTGAAGACATATCTATTCTCCGTGGCCTTTGTAGACCAGTGAGGTGTTGAATTGTTTATTTACTTTATTTGCTTGGTTTTGCTGCGTGGTTCGTACTCGTGTTTTATGTATTTTAATTTATTGTTTGGATTTTCGTATGTAGTTTATGCGCCTCGTGTTAGTTGTATGTTCTGTTGTTCTGCCTGTTTTATGATGCCTTGCTTGTTTTCTTTTTTTTCTGTACAGCACTTTGGTCAGCTTTGGTTGTTTTTAAGGTGCTTAACAAATAAAGTTATTATTATTATTATTAACACAACCCCTTGTCACATGCAGAGGGGGAACCAATGGGAGAAGGGTTTAGACAACACAACCCCTGTCACATGCAGAGGGGGGACCAATGGGAGAAGGGTTCAGACAGCACAACCCCATGTCACATGCAAAGGGGGAACCAATGGAAGAAGGGTTTAGACAGCACAACCCCTTGTCACGTGCAGAGGGGGAACCAGTGGGAGAAGGGTTTAGAGAACACAACCCCTTGTCACGTGCAGAGGGGGAACCAATGGGAGAAGGGTTTAGACAGCACAACCCCTTGTCACGTGCAGAGGGGGAACCAGTGGGAGAAGGGTTTAGAGAACACAACCCCTTGTCACATGCAGAGAGGGAACCAATAGGAGAAGGGTTTAGAGAACACAACCCCTTGTCACATGCAGAGGGGGACCAATGGGAGAAGGGTTTAGAGAACACAACCCTTGTCACATGCAGAGGGGGGACCAATGGGAGAAGGGTTTAGAGGACACAACCCTTTGTCACATGCAGAGGGGGAACCAATGGAAGAAGGGTTTAGACAACACAACCCCATGTCACATTCCGAGGGGGGACCAATGCGATAAGGGTTTAGAGAACACAACCCCATGTCACATGCCGAGGGGGAACCAATGGGAGAAGGGTTTAGAGAACACAACCCCTTGTCACATGCAGAGGGGGGACCAATGGGAGAAGGGTTTAGACAACACAACCCCTTGTCACATGCAGAGGGGAGACCAATGGGAGAAGGGTTTAGACAGCACAAACCCTTGTCACATGCAGAGGGGGAACCAATGGGAGAAGGGTTTAGACAGCACAACCCCCTGTCACATGCCGAGGGGGGTCCAATGGGAGAAGGGTTTAGAGAACACAACCCCTTGTCACATGCAGAGGGGGGTCCAATGGGAGAAGGGTTGAGACAACACTTTTTTATTGATAAGGTCACTATGATTAGAGCTCTAATCCCACCATCTGCTTATGACCCCTCGGTATCTGTTCCATGTGTGAGAGAAGGGTTAATAGGGATGGTTGAATTATACTAGAACTCTGAAAAATATAACTTAGAAATAAATGAGCTTATCAGCAGAAGCCAGACTGCTGGTAGAATAAAGTAACAATATACAGAACAGAGAGAAATTCTAGATAAAAAGTAGCAAACAGATAACAACTTCAGCAGAAGGCCTTGTGAGTCTTTGACGTCAGGACATGGTCCGAGACATTCCTGGACTTTCTCGTGGGAATGTGGGCTTTATGTTATGATTGGACGAAACTCGATGGGGAGACACGAGGTAGTGGCCATAGTGAAGAAGGGTATAAAGATAGAAAGCATCTCCATTTTCTTTGTGCCTCTAGAGGACATCAGAGGAGAGACACCTATTCTGCAGAATATGAAATTAATAAAAACACTTCTTTGTCTGAATTTGTCTCAAGAGCATTTGTGATTTTTGAATCTCACAACTTGGGGGCTCGTTCCGAGATCCAATACTCTAGACAGCTGACGGGAGTAGACGGACGAAGGGAAGGTGCACCCTGCTGAGTTCAGCGGTCTCAGACTCCTTGCTTGCCATCAGCTGTTTAAGCAGTAGTATCCGGACCACACAGAGACTCGGCAAAGAAGTGGGAGTAGTTGGAAATCGTGAAAAATCAATCGAGCAATTTCTGTGCACAGAACCCAGGTAGGAACAATGACTAATAAAGTACTTCCTGGGCGATTGTGGAAAGACCTTGTGGTTGACGCCCTGAAGGATTCAGGGGGCTGTAAGGTAACCAGAAGGGAGGGGAAGATAAGAAGTTCTGTAGAAATTAAGACCTTGTACGGGCAAGGCAGGTATGATGAACACTGTATTGAGAATATGATGAACATGGTATTAAGAATATGATTATGATAAATAAGGTAATTAAACACGGTGTTAAGAAAAAGGGAGGGGAAAAGGCTGTGGGCCAAATCCCCGCATTCTGCCCAATAGTCCGTTGGGGCAAATGCTGGACCCTGGAGGGCAGGAAATACCCAGGGGTTAGAGAAGCCAACATGATAAGGTATAGTCCGTTGGGACAAATGCAGAGCCGGAGGGGGCCAAAATACCCAAAGGAAAGAGAGACAGGGGCCGGGGTGGACGAAGATCACCCGGCCAACAGGACGGGGAGTCAAAGGGCAGAAGGGGAAGATAAGTTCGGTTGAAATTAGACCCCCGAGGGAGGTACCTAGGAGAGGACCCTGAGGGGGAAGGGGGTTTGTTAAATAGCCTCCTTGAAGATTCTTTAGGTCTGACAAGAACAGTTAGATCAATTCCTTTTCACAGAAGTGAAAAACAAGTAGTAAAGATTATGTTGCAGGCAGTAGAAAAACAGCAAATAAGGAACAGAGAGAGACAGGATGATGAGGGAGTTACTCCCGAAATTAGCAGATAAGAAGACGGCAAAGGCCAGGGACAAGAGTGCAGGACAGGGAGAAAATATAAAATGAATAATCTATTTGAAGTAAGAACGGAACGAATGTGATTTGTATGTAAAAACCGGTTTGGAACGAATGGTTGTAAGATGAAAGGTTGGAATGGGCAAGTTGTAAAATTGAACACAGTGGCGGGAGCGAGTATTTCCACTGTAGTTCAAATTGGATTGCGAACAAGCTGTAAAATTAACCCTTTGTATCCTCGTAACCTGAAAAAGGGAAGTTGTAAAAATCAGCTTTTGATTTTCTTTTAATCGTTTCTTGATGTTCTTTTAGATTTCTTGTCAGTAACGTTAATTTGGAAAATTGTATCTAGTGTTAGGAATTGGACATTTAAAATAATGGTGAATATGGATTGAAATAATTGGAAATAAGTTAATTGATGAAACATGACCAGCTTTTATGGTTTGTTGTTTTATGGTAGACATTCAAGTTGAGAAACAGAGAGAGAGAGAGATACAGACACCGAGACACAGAGATACAGACAGAGAGAGAGAGAGAGAGCCAGGCACAGAGATACAGACGGTTCACCAGACTGATTCCTGGGATGTCAGGACTGTCTTATGAAGAAAGACTGGATAGACTTGGTTTATACTCTCTAGAATTTAGGAGATTGAGAGGGGATCTTATAGAAACTTACAAAATTCTTAAGGGGTTGGACAGGCTAGATGCAGGAAGATTGTTCCCGATGTTAGGGAAGTCCAGGACAAGGGGTTACAGCTTAAGGATAAGGGGGAAATCCTTTAAATCCGAGATGAGAAGAACTTGTTTTCACACAGAGAGTGGTGAATCTCTGGAACTCTCTGCCACAGAGGGTAGTTGAGGCCAGTTCATTGGCTATATTTAAGAGGGAGTTAGATGTGGCCCTTGTGGCTGAGGGGATCAGAGGGTATGGAGAGAAGGCAGGTACAGGATACTGTTGGATGATCAGCCATGATCATATTGAATGGCGGTGCAGGCTCGAAGGGCCGAATGGCCTACTCCTGCACCTAATTTCTATGTTTCTATGTTTCTATGAGTCAGACAGAGAGAGGAAAGACAGAGAGGGAGAGAGGAAAGAGAGAGAGGGAGAGAGGAAAGAGAGAGAGAGAGAGAGGAAAGAGAGAGAGGGAGAGAGGAAAGAGAGAGAGGGAGAGAGAGAGGAAAGAGAGAGAGAGACAGAGAGGGAGAGAGGAAAGAGAGAGGGAGAGAGGAAAGAGAGAGAGGGAGAGAGGAAAGAGAGAGAGGGAGAGAGGAAAGAGAGAGAGAGAGAGAGAGGAAAGAGAGAGAGGGAGAGAGGAAGGAGAGAGGAAAGAGAGAGAGGGAGAGAGGAAAGAGAGAGAGGAAAGAGAGAGAGAGAGAGAGGAAAGAGAGAGAGGGAGAGAGGAAAGAGAGAGAGGGAGAGAGGAAAGAGAGAGAGGGAGAGAGAGGGAGAGAGGAAAGAGAGAGAGAGACAGAGAGGGAGAGAGGAAAGAGAGAGAGGGAGAGAGGAAAGAGAGAGAGGGAGAGAGGAAAGAGAGAGAGGGAGAGAGGAAAGAGAGAGAGAGAGAGAGAGAGAGAGAGGAAAGAGAGAGAGGGAGAGAGGAAAGAGGGAGAGAGAGGGAGAGAGGAAAGAGAGAGAGAGAGAGGGAGAGAGGAAAAAGACAGAGAGAGAGAGAGAGAGAGAGAGAGAGAAACAGAAGTAGGAGACGACAGGATGACAGATTATCCCTTGGGGCACCCATAAACTGAGAGGGCTAAAAAAATTAAAATAAAAAAATTAAAATAAATAATAAATAAAAATGCCTCACCCTATATCCCTGATGGGGAAGGAAATGGATTAGGACTTTGGAGGAGGAGAACGTGGGACGATTATTGGCCATGAAAGATTTGAAGGCACCATTGGTAAAAGTGGTGGGAACCACTAAGTGTCAGATAAAGATGATGTAAATTGTTACAACCGGGCTGACAATAGACTACAAACATGGCCGCCGCTCACAAACTTACCGGCTACAGCGCCATCTTCTGGCTGGATGCCGTCATGACCGAGGGTATGCAGGTCCCTCAGCAAATGTTACCCACTTAAGGTGAACCCCAAGGAACAAAGGGGAATGAAAAGGTGGAGAGTTGAAAATGAACAAGAAAAAGAAGGCATGTGGACATTATATTATGAACTATTGTGGTGGAAGTCATTCTTCTTAAAGTCAAGCAGAATTGAAGGAGGTGGTGGGATTGTCATTTATTTCCAACCCCCGATTCAGCAAACAGTTGGTCTCTGCGGTCAATGTCAATGAACAAAGCCCCTGGTTGAAAAGACTGAAATAAGTGATGAACTGACACAAGTGAGTCCTATGAGGGAACCAAGCGGGGCCAGAGAATTACATGCCAATAATACATGTCTTGGGGAACTTTTCCTCAAAGTCCTATCAGGAGTGAAATTAATCTGGAGATCATAAGCCCTAACTGGACTGGGGTCCCCAAGAGAGAGAAAGGGATTTAAGGAAGGATGTCAAGAAAGGCCAGGATGAGGTAGGTTTTTTAATTAGATGGGAAAAGCAGAGTTGAAAGTTGAGGGGGAACTTCTTTACTCAGAGAGTGGTAGCTGTGTGGAATGAGCTTCCAGTGAAGGTGGTGGAGGCAGGTTCGATATATGGTTATATGGTATACCCTTAGAAAGTATTTGTTGATGTGGACAATTTGTTGGTTTGTTCCACAAGTGAAGAGAGAGAAATACTTCAGAATATAAGACAGCAGATGATGACCTTGGGAAAGGTAGGATATAGTTCAGACTAGATTGGGAATTTTGAAATTGTATGGTGAAATGGAAAAAGTACATGTCAAAGAAGTTAAATTAAAATGCAGACAAAGCAGCTGAAACAGCATCTGGAAGAGATGTCCAGGGTAAGTCTGAATCGATTTAGGTATGAGCACTGTAGTGTCGTTTATGCTGAATAAGGTAATTAAGAGGTTTGGTAAACCTACAGAAATCAGCTTTGACAACGGATTGTTTTCATTTGATGAAAAGAATAAATGGAACATTGAAGGTTAAAATAAATAAGATTTGTGTAATGCTCTGTCATTGGCACTGAAGAAATGTTGCATGCAAACTAACCAGCAGGTGACACAATGGAGAAGTTCCTGCAAGGGACCGAGCTTGGAACAGTTACCGATTAGAATTTAAAAAGTATATGAAACCGTTAATAATGATATACAAGTCTATTTATGAACAGGTAAAGTAAAAGCTGTCGGAGATGGACCAGGAAGAAGGACCCTTTAAACCTGAAGACAAGGTGTATGTATGAGTTTTCTAAATCACCGACGGATGTTCGTTTAGAAGGTTGAGATACCTAGTACGATCTCAATAATTACATGAGGGCTGGCCCACAGGTACGAATAGACAATAGCCCTGAGGTAATTGAACAGGAGGACAAAGAAGAGTAGAGTTTTAACAAGAACTTGTTTGACATCAGTGGTGGGAAATAATGGAAAGGATACTAAAGACAATATTATAGGAATTTGGATAAGTGGGATAGGATTAGGAAGAATTAGCATGGATTTGTGATTGTGACATTTGACTAATCTTGATTTTTCTTAAAAGAGGTTATTAGGAAAATTGATGAGGTTAAAGTGGTGAACTTCAGTAAGGCCTTTGACAAAGTTCAATAAAGGAAATAAGGTTGGTTAAGAAGTGGTTAGTAAGGAATAGCAAGATGGGTTAAAAGTGACTGTTGGGAAATGTCAGAGAGTAATGGTGGATGGACGTTTGGCAGGTTAGAGGTCAATGACTAGAGGGGTACCTCAGAGATGTGTGTTGGGTCCACTGTTGTTTGTCATGTGAATCAATAATATGGATGTTGGTGTGGTAAGATAGATTAAGAAGTATGTAGATGATACTAAGATACGTGGTGTTGTGAATAATTAAGTAGATTTAAAAAATGTACAGAGAGATTTAGGTTATTTGGAAGAGTGGATTGAAACATGACAGATGGATTTAATGTTGATAAGTGTGAGGTGATACAACTTGGCAGGCCAAATTCAAATTAGACTTACATGGTAAATGATTGTGAATTGAGGAATGAAGTTGAACAGAGGGATCTAGGAACAACTGTGTATAATTCCCTGAAGGTGGAATCTCGTGTAGAAAGGATGGTAAAGAAAGATTTTGGTGTGTTGTCCTTTATAAATCAGAGCATTGTGTATAGAAGTTGGGTTGTAATGTTAAATTGTACAAGGTATTGGTGAGGTCAATTGTGGAGTATGGTGCATAATTTTGGTAGGCATAATTATAGGAAAAAGGTTAAAATAGAGAGTACAGAGGAGATCAATTAGAATGTTGACTGGGTTTCAGCAACTGAGATACAGAGAAAGGTTGAACAAGTTAGGTTTTTATTATTTGGGAAAGAGAAGGAATACCCACCATGGTAATGATGTTTTCTTAAGGAACTGTTTACTGGCAGTATCTCATTCTATTACAGAATTAAAAACCAAGGAGCTGTTGGCACAGAGTCCCCATCTCGACTTGCCAATCCATTCTGTGAAAGCAGAGAACTGGGATCTTGTAAAATCATGGAAGGAAGAAAAGCTGCAATCAAAGTGGACTGGACCCTACCTTGTGTTATTAATCACCGAGACAGCAGTACGAACAAAAGAAAAAGGGTGGACACACGCAAACCGATTTAAGGGTCCTGTGGAGGCCCCACCGGACAATATCAGCCCGTAGACTGTGCGTGAAGGGAAGGAACCATTGACTTTGTGCCTATTCGGATGTTGTATTATTCCCAGCGCTGGCCTTCAGAACACAGTATGACTAGCGAGAGGAGGATAGGGAGGCGAAGAATCTGCTGCTAGCACTAGAAAAGGAAGATATAGTATAATTCAAAAGATGCGTAGCAAAAAGAAAAATGGTGGATTGTGAGAGAAGGGTTAATAGGGATGGTTAAATTATACTAGAACTCTGAAAAATATAACTTAGAAAGAAATGAGCTTATCCGCAGAAGCCAGACTGCTAGTAGAATAAAGTAACAATATAAAGAACAGAGAGAAATTCTAGATAAAAAGTAGCAAACAGATAACAACTTCAGCAGAAGCCTTGGGAGTCTTTGACGTCAGGACATGGTCCTAGACATTCCTGGACTTTCTCGTGGGAACGTGGGCTTTATGTTATGATTGGACGAAACTCGATGGGGAGACCTGAGGTAGTGACCACAGTGAAGAAGGGTATAAAGATAGAAAGCATCTCCATTTTCTTTGTGCCTCCAGGGGACATCAGAGGAGAGACACCTATTCTGCAGAATATGAAATTAATAAAAACACTTCTTTGTCTGAATTTGTCTCAAGAGCATTTGTGATTTTTGAATCTCACAAGATTGTTGGTCGTTCAAAGCCCTCAGGTTCTCCGAATGATGCTGTTCCTCCTCGGCTGTTTAAGGAGGTGTTGCCCACTGTAGGACCATCTGTTATCGCTGTCGTTAATAGCAGTTTGTCCTCGGGTGTTGTTCCTGAGCTTTTTAAACATGCAGTAGTACAACCCCTGATTAAGAAACCTGCTCTTGACCCTGCAGTTCTTGGGAATTTCAGGCCTATCTCCAAACTGCCTTTTCTATCAAAAGTCCTAGAGAGGATCGTGCAGGCAATTGATGGCCTTTTTGGAGGAACATGACGTTTTGGAAATTTTCCAGTCCGGTTTTAAGTCCCGGCACAGCACAGAATCGGCCCTTTTGAGGGTTTTTAATGATTTTTTTTGGCTACTGATCGAGGCAAAGATCCTCGAGTATCTTGTAGCGGGAACAGCCCCCTCCTTTGCGTAGTTTCCCTTGCATTGTATTGCTTTAACACACACTGCACAAAATTAAATTTAATGTATACATATTTTATATATTTATATGAATGTGTGTCTGTGTGTGAGAGGCAAGTTAGAGATAATTAAGTTTATTCTCATGGATCAGAAGCAACTTTGATTTAAATAATCACTATTAATTTATTTGTCTTGTAAGATGATATACATAAACCATAAAGGCAATTATATATATAATTATATAGTAATAATATATATATGCATATATATATATTTATACACACATATATATACACATACATATATACACACATACATATATACACATACGTACATACGTATACACATACATATGCACACATACAAATGGTGACTGTGTTGTCCTCGTGCTTTTAGATTTGTCAGCTGCCTTTGACACAGTGGATCATGAAATTTTGATCTCCCGTTTGAAGCAGTGGGTGGGTATCAGGGGCATAGCACTGGAGTAGTTCAGGTCGTACCTGGCTGATCAAACTTTCTGTGCCAGCCTTGGGGACTCTGTATCCTCCTCTGCTCCTCTCTCGTGTGGGGTCCCACAGGGCTCAGTTCTTGGCCCTCTCCTCTTTTCACTCTATTTGCTCCCACTCGGTTCCATCCTTAGGAAGCACGGGATTTCATTCCACTTTTATGCTGATGACAGTCAGCTTTATGTGCCTCTGGGAAAGGGGGATGTCCACTCTGTCGGGCTCTTGCTTGAGTGTCTTAGTGACATAAAGGCCTGGATGTCACTGAACTTTTTAAAATTTAATGATGACAAGACAGAGGTAATGATCTTTGGTGGCACCTCTGGGGCCCCCCCTGTTGATCTAGGCTCTTTGTCTGCATATCTCAAACCTAACATCACGAACCTGGGGATTAAAGTGGACCCTGAGCTTAGATTTGACTGTCAGGTGAGGGCTGTTGTTAAATCTGTTTTTTTCCATCTGAGGCAGCTGGCAAAAATAAAGCCAATTCTGTCAAGGCAGCACTTTGAGGCGGTAATCCACGCCTTTGTTACCACCCGGCTGGATTACTGCAATGCACTGTATCTGGGGGTTAGTCGGTCCTCCATCGCCCGTCTCCAGATGGTACAGAATGCAGCTGTTCGTCTCTTGACTGGCACACGTAAACATGATCACGTTTCACACCTTTTGGTCTCTCTCCACTGGCTGCCTGTTCAGTATAGGATTAGTTTTTAAATTATTTTATTTACTTTTAAATCCCTAAGTGGTCTTGCCCCGTCCTACCTATCTGAGCTTCTTCACTCTTATTCGCCCTCCCGCTCTCTCAGGTCAGATGATCAGCTGCTCCTGATTGAGCCAAAGACTAAGCGGAAGCTCAGAGGGGACCGTGCCTTTGCTGTGTCGGCTCCGAGATTGTGGAATGAATTGCCTCTGCACGTTAAACAGGCCCCTTCTCTAGCTGTTTTTAAGTCGCTCCTGAAGACATATCTATTCTCCGTGGCCTTTGTAGACCAGTGAGGTGTTGAATTGTTTATTTACTTTATTTGCTTGGTTTTGCTGCGTGGTTTGTACTCGTGTTTTATGTTTTTTAATTTATTGTTTGGATTTTCGTATGTAATTTATGCGCCTCGTGTTAGCTGTATGTTCTGTTGTTCTGCCTGTTTTATGATGCCTTGCTTGTTTTCTTTTTTTCTGTACAGCACTTTGGTCAGCTTTGGTTGTTTTTAAGGTGCTTAACAAATAAAGTTATTATTATTATTATTATTAACACAACCCCTTGTCACATGCAGAGGGGGGACCAATGGGAGAAGGCTTTAGACAGCACAACCCCTTGTCACATGCAGAGGGGAGACCAATGGGAGAAGGGTTTAGACAACACAACCCCATGTCACATGCCGTGGGGGCACCAATGGGAGAAGGGTTTAAAGAACACAACCCCATGTCACATGCCGAGGCACCAATGGGAGAAGGGTTTAGAGAAGACAACCCCATGTCACGTGCCGAGGGGGGAACCAATGGTAGAAGGGTTTAGACAACACAACCCCCTTGTCACATGTAGAGGGGGGAACCAATGGGAGAAGGGTTTAGAGAACACAACCCCTTGTCACATGCAGAGGAGGTGACCAATAGGAGAAGGGTTTAGAGAACACAGCCCCCTTATCACATGCAGAGGGGGAACCAATGGGAGAAGGGTATGGGCAGCACAACCCCTTGTCACATGCAGGGGGGAACCAATGGGAGATGGGTATAGACAGCACAACCCCTTGTCACATGCAGAGCGGGAACCAATGGGAGAAGGGTTTAGACAGCACAACCCCTTGTCACATGCCAAGGGGGAACCAATGGGAGAAGGGTTTAGAGAACACAACCCCTTGTCACATGCAGAGCGCGAACCAATGGGAGAAGGGGTTTAGACAGCACAACCCCTTGTCACATGCATAGGGGGAACCAATGGGAGAAGGGTTTAGACAACACAACCCTTGTCACATGCAGAGGGGGGAACCAATGGGAGAAGGGATTAGAGAACACAACCGCTTGTCACATGCAGAGGGGGGTCCAATGGGAGAAGGGTTTAGACAACACAACCCCTTGTCACATGCAGAGGGGGGACCAATGGGAGAAGGGTATGCACAGCACAACCCCTTGTCACATGCAGAGGGGGACCAATGGGAGAAGGGTATGGACAGCACAACCCCTTGTCACATGCAGAGGGGGGTCCAATGGGAGAAGGGTTTAGACAACACTTTTTTATTGCTAAGGTCACTATGATTAGAGCTCTAATCCCACCATCTGCTTATGACCCCTCGGTATCTGTTCCATGCACGGCTGTATTTGATCATTTTAAGCCCGTGTCTCTTTCCTTTTTGCATGAGATTGTTGGTCGTTCAAAGCCCTCAGGTTCTCCGAGTGATGCTGTTCCTCCGCGGCTGTTTAAGGAGGTGTTGCCCACTGTAGGACCATCTGTTATCGCTGTTGTTAATAGCAGTTTGTCCTCGGGTGTTGTTCCTGCGCTTTTTAAACATGCAGTAGTACAACCCCTGATTAAGAAACCTGCTCTTGACCCTGCAGTTCTTGGGAATTTCAGGCCTATCTCCAAACTGCCTTTTCTATCAAAAGTCCTAGAGAGGATCGTGCAGGCAATTGATGGCCTTTTTGGAGGAACATGACGTTTTGGAAATTTTCCAGTCCGGTTTTAAGTCCCGGCACAGCACAGAATTGGCGCTTTTAAGGGTTTTTATTGATATTTTTTTGGCTACTGATCATGGTGACTGTGTGGTCCTCGTGCTTTTAGATTTGTCAGCTGCCTTTGACACAGTGGATCATGAAATTTTGATCTCCCGTTTGGAGCAGTGGGTGGGCATCAGGGCCATAGCACTGGAGTGGTTCAGGTCGTACCTGGCTGATCGAACTTTCTGTGCCAGCCTTGGGGACTCTGTATCCTCCTCTGCTCCTCTCTCGTGTGGGGTCCCACAGGGCTCAGTTCTTGGCCCTCTCCTCTTTTCACTCTATTTGCTCCCACTCGGTTCCATCCTTAGGAAGCACGGGATTTCATTCCACTTTTATGCTGATGACAGTCAGCTTTACGTGCCTCTGGGAAAGGGGGGTGTACACTCTGTCGGGCTCTTGCTTGAGTGTCTCAGTGACATAAAGGCCTGGATGTCACTAAACTTTTTAAAATTTAATGATGACATTTTTTTTTTGTTTATTTTATTAGAAGTTAATACAGCACAAAACAGTACAGTGGCACCTAATTTTAGGTGCCAACTATGTAATACCATAATCCATTCTATGTACAACCTCTAGTTTTATGTTATAAGAAGGAAGTAAGCAGAACAAGAAAAAGAAAACAATAGAAAGGGGAAAAAGTGGAAAAATAGATGGTAGAGAGTAGAAAAACGTGAAGTGTGTATATAAAAAATAAAAAAAAGGAAGAGAGAAAGTGGAAAGTAGAAATAGAAGAGAAGGCCCCTTAAAAGAGAATTTTTCAAATCTGTATTCGGAGATGTAGCTCTATCCGCGTCATGAACTGAAATCAGCAATCCTTACGGCACCACTGCATCACATGATTCCAAAAAGTCGATGAAAGGAGACCAACTCTTTAAGAGTTGGTCATATTTATCTATTAGTCGGAGTCTCATTTCTTCAAGGCGTGCTATGTCCATCATATTCCTAATCCACATTTTAACAGTTGGTGTGGTTGTATTTTTCCAAAATTTAAGTATCAATTTCTTTCCAATTATTAACCCATAATTAAAAAAAACATTTTGATCTTTATTTAAATTGGTATCTTCTCCTATTATTCCAAATATAATCCATTCCGTTTTGGGTTCTATTCTTGACTTGAAAATCTTTGTAAATATATCAAATATATCACTCCAAAATTTATTCAACTTTGTACATCCAACAAATGAGTGTGTTATATTAGCGTTTTGAAACAAACATTTATCGCATCTGGGAGAGACGTTTGGATAAAATTTATTCAACCTCGTTTTTGAATAATATAGTCTATGTAATAATTTGAATTGAATTAAATTATGTCTTGCATTAATAGAACAGTTATGTGTATTCATCAAATACTTTTCCCATCTATCCTTCGAGATCTTTATCATTAGCTCTTGTTCCCAATCTTCCCTTAATGCTTCTGTTGAGGGTGATTCTCTATTTAATATATTATTATAAAAGTATGATATTAATTTTTGTGAATCAGCCTTAATATTCATTGCTTCTTCTAAAGGATCTAAAAATATAGTTTGAAATCTATGTGTATATTTCTTCATAAAGTCACATACCTGTATATATTTAAAATATTGATTATCCTTCAATTTAAATTTTAATTTTAATTGTTGAAATGATAACAGTTTGCCCACTTCATACATGTCCCCTACTTTCCTAATCCCCAGTCTATCCCATTGTTGATATGTGTTGTCGATGAGAGAAGGTTTGAATGCGGGGTTGTTCAATAGTGGGGTTAGTACTGATAAATTATTTAATTTCAAGGATACTTTTATTTGTTTCCAAATTCTTATTATATTGTGAATAATTGGGTTCTTCTTATATATTATACTATTCAATTTTATCGGTGAGAGCAGGATCGTTCCTATATCGTGCGGATAGCACTCCTCTTTCTCCATTCTTATCCACTCCAACTGCTGAGTGGAACTATCCAGCCAGTACATTATGTTCTTAATATGCACTGCCCAGTAGTAATATATAAAGTTAGGTAATGATAAACCCCCAACTTCTTTAGATTTGCACAAATGCTTTCGTTGAATTCTATGTGTTCTGTAGTCCCATATAAAATTAGTGATAGTGGAATCTAATTTTTTGAAAAAATATTTTGGAATATATATTGGGATCGCTTGAAACAAATATATTAATTGTGGTAAGAAAGTCATTTTTATAGCGTTAATTCTACCTATCAATGAGAGTGGAAGCGTTTTCCAAAATTTAATCGTATCATTCAGTTTATTTAATAGTGGTATAAAATTGGCACTAAATAATGATTTGTGTCTTCTCGTAATTTGAATACCCAGGTACTTGAATTTTTCTGTTGCAATTTTGAAGGGGAATTTTAGTAAGTGTCTCGAATCCTGTGGTTTTAAAGACATAATTTCGCTTTTATTCCAATTTATTCTATATCCTGAAAAAGAGCCAAATTCCTCAATTAGTGTTAATAAGGTGGGTATACTCGTTTGTGTATTAGTAATATATAAAAGGATATCATCAGCGTATAATGAAATTTTATTCTTTGAGTCCTTGCTGTTATATCCGTGAATATTCGGGTGATTTCTAATCCTTTTGGCCAGCGGTTCTATCATAAGGGCAAATAGCAATGGTGATAAGGCACACCCTTGCCTATTACCCCTTGATAAGTAAAATTTTGGAGATAGCGTATTGTTAGTTAATATTCTTGCCGTAGGTCTATCCTAAAGTAGTTTAATCCATCTAATAAAATTCTCTCCCATATTAAATTTTTGGAGTACCTTGTATAAATACATAGGCGATTAACATTTTTTAATAGCCTATGTGTCCAAATAATATTCACAAATAATTCACAATAAAACATAATTTTAAAATCTCATTTACATCAATTTATAGGCCAAATGGAAGGAATTTAGTGTTCATTTGCTGTAAATTAAAGTCAATTTAAATCGGCTTTCTAGTGGGTTCCTGTGAACGCGCTGGTTTAGAACGTTCACATTGCGCTGGATTTGTGCCCTCAAGTGCCCAGAAAAATACTGCGGGATATAAAGAGCCCAAAATGAGCTACTCGCTATAGAAAACTTTATATACAGGGTTATTTACAAGCCCCATTTAATGTAAAAATAAGGTACATACCTTTAATTGTTTGCTTTATAAAACCCTGGGGCTGTGAGAGGTTGCGGAGTGAGAGAGTGATTTTTAAACTACTATAAATATTATACAAGGCCATAAAAACTAATAATACCTTTTGCGACGGGGTCTTTCAGCGATTTTCCGTTAACGATTTACTAGGCTGAACATTTTCGATTGGAACAGCCTAGTAAAAATCGCGTTTTAAACCCGCCCCCTCTAAACAGCGCCAAAATCGCGCACAAGGGGTGGGGCAGATGCTCAGCCACGATTCAGGTACGTTTTGTAACATACCTACAGTATAGGATTCGTTTTAAAATTATTTTATTTACTTTTAAATCCCTAAGTGGTCTTGCCCCGTCCTACCTATCTGAGCTTCTTCACCCTTATTCGCCCTCCCGCTCTCTCAGGTCAGATGATCAGCTGCTCCTGATTGAGCCAAAGACTAAGCGGAAGCTCAGAGGGGACCGTGCCTTTGCTGTGTCGGCTCCGAGATTGTGGAATGAATTGACTCTGCACGTGAAACAGGCCCCTTCTCTAGCTGTTTTTAAGTCACTCCTGAAGACATATCTAGTCTCCGTGGCCTTTGTAGACCAGTGAGGTGTTGAATTGTTTATTTACTTTATTTGCTTGGTTTTGCTGCGTGGTTCGTACTCGTGTTTTATGTATTTTAATTTATTGTTTGGATTTTCGTATGTAGTTTATGGGCCTCGTGTTAGCTGTATGTTCTGTTGTTCTGCCTGTTTTATGATGCCTTGCTTGTTTTCTATTTTTTCTGTACAGCACTTTGGTCAGCTTTGGTTGTTTTTTAAGGTGCTTAACAAATAAAACCCCCAATTTTGTTAGTCCTTGCTGTCTCCTCCCCTTCCTCAGCCCCCCTGCTGTCTCCTCCCATCCCCCAGCCTTCTGGCTACTCCTCCTTTTCCCTTTCTTGTCCCCACCCACCACCGCCCCCGATCAGTCTGAAGAAGGGTTTCGGCCCGAAACGTTGCCTATTTCCTTCGCTCCAAAGATGCTGCTGCACCCGCTGAGTTTCTCCAGCTTTTTTGTGTAACCCAAGTTATTATTATTATTATTATTATTAACACAACCCCTTGTCACATGCAGAGGGGGGAACCAATGGGAGAAGGGTTTAGAGAACACAATCCCTTGTCACGTGCCGAGGGGGACCAATGGGAGAAGGGTTTAGACAGCACAACCCCTTGTCACATGCAGAGGGGGGACCAATGGGAGAAGGGTTTAGAGAACACAACCCCATGTCACATGCCGAGGGGGAACCAATGGGAGAAGGGTTTAGAGAACACTGCCCCATGTCACATGCCGAGGGGGCACCAATGGGAGAAGGGTTTAGACAGCACAACCCCATGTCACATGCAGAGGGGGGTCCAATGGGAGAAGGGTTTAGACAACACTTTTTTATTGCTAAGGTCACTATGATTAGAGCTCTAATCCCACCATCTGCTTATGACCCCTCGGTATCTGTTCCATGCACGGCTGTATTTGATCATTTTAAGCCCGTGTCTCTTTCCTTTTTGCATGAGATTGTTGGTCGTTCAAAGCCCTCAGGTTCTCCGAGTGATGCTGTTCCTCCGCGGCTGTTTAAGGAGGTGTTGCCCACTGTAGGACCATCTGTTATCGCTGTTGTTAATAGCAGTTTGTCCTCGGGTGTTGTTCCTGCGCTTTTTAAACATGCAGTAGTACAACCCCTGATTAAGAAACCTGCTCTTGACCCTGCAGTTCTTGGGAATTTCAGGCCTATCTCCAAACTGCCTTTTCTATCAAAAGTCCTAGAGAGGATCGTGCAGGCAATTGATGGCCTTTTTGGAGGAACATGACGTTTTGGAAATTTTCCAGTCCGGTTTTAAGTCCCGGCACAGCACAGAATTGGCGCTTTTAAGGGTTTTTATTGATATTTTTTTGGCTACTGATCATGGTGACTGTGTGGTCCTCGTGCTTTTAGATTTGTCAGCTGCCTTTGACACAGTGGATCATGAAATTTTGATCTCCCGTTTGGAGCAGTGGGTGGGCATCAGGGCCATAGCACTGGAGTGGTTCAGGTCGTACCTGGCTGATCGAACTTTCTGTGCCAGCCTTGGGGACTCTGTATCCTCCTCTGCTCCTCTCTCGTGTGGGGTCCCACAGGGCTCAGTTCTTGGCCCTCTCCTCTTTTCACTCTATTTGCTCCCACTCGGTTCCATCCTTAGGAAGCACGGGATTTCATTCCACTTTTATGCTGATGACAGTCAGCTTTACGTGCCTCTGGGAAAGGGGGGTGTACACTCTGTCGGGCTCTTGCTTGAGTGTCTCAGTGACATAAAGGCCTGGATGTCACTAAACTTTTTAAAATTTAATGATGACATTTTTTTTTTGTTTATTTTATTAGAAGTTAATACAGCACAAAACAGTACAGTGGCACCTAATTTTAGGTGCCAACTATGTAATACCATAATCCATTCTATGTACAACCTCTAGTTTTATGTTATAAGAAGGAAGTAAGCAGAACAAGAAAAAGAAAACAATAGAAAGGGGAAAAAGTGGAAAAATAGATGGTAGAGAGTAGAAAAACGTGAAGTGTGTATATAAAAAATAAAAAAAAGGAAGAGAGAAAGTGGAAAGTAGAAATAGAAGAGAAGGCCCCTTAAAAGAGAATTTTTCAAATCTGTATTCGGAGATGTAGCTCTATCCGCGTCATGAACTGAAATCAGCAATCCTTACGGCACCACTGCATCACATGATTCCAAAAAGTCGATGAAAGGAGACCAACTCTTTAAGAGTTGGTCATATTTATCTATTAGTCGGAGTCTCATTTCTTCAAGGCGTGCTATGTCCATCATATTCCTAATCCACATTTTAACAGTTGGTGTGGTTGTATTTTTCCAAAATTTAAGTATCAATTTCTTTCCAATTATTAACCCATAATTAAAAAAAACATTTTGATCTTTATTTAAATTGGTATCTTCTCCTATTATTCCAAATATAATCCATTCCGTTTTGGGTTCTATTCTTGACTTGAAAATCTTTGTAAATATATCAAATATATCACTCCAAAATTTATTCAACTTTGTACATCCAACAAATGAGTGTGTTATATTAGCGTTTTGAAACAAACATTTATCGCATCTGGGAGAGACGTTTGGATAAAATTTATTCAACCTCGTTTTTGAATAATATAGTCTATGTAATAATTTGAATTGAATTAAATTATGTCTTGCATTAATAGAACAGTTATGTGTATTCATCAAATACTTTTCCCATCTATCCTTCGAGATCTTTATCATTAGCTCTTGTTCCCAATCTTCCCTTAATGCTTCTGTTGAGGGTGATTCTCTATTTAATATATTATTATAAAAGTATGATATTAATTTTTGTGAATCAGCCTTAATATTCATTGCTTCTTCTAAAGGATCTAAAAATATAGTTTGAAATCTATGTGTATATTTCTTCATAAAGTCACATACCTGTATATATTTAAAATATTGATTATCCTTCAATTTAAATTTTAATTTTAATTGTTGAAATGATAACAGTTTGCCCACTTCATACATGTCCCCTACTTTCCTAATCCCCAGTCTATCCCATTGTTGATATGTGTTGTCGATGAGAGAAGGTTTGAATGCGGGGTTGTTCAATAGTGGGGTTAGTACTGATAAATTATTTAATTTCAAGGATACTTTTATTTGTTTCCAAATTCTTATTATATTGTGAATAATTGGGTTCTTCTTATATATTATACTATTCAATTTTATCGGTGAGAGCAGGATCGTTCCTATATCGTGCGGATAGCACTCCTCTTTCTCCATTCTTATCCACTCCAACTGCTGAGTGGAACTATCCAGCCAGTACATTATGTTCTTAATATGCACTGCCCAGTAGTAATATATAAAGTTAGGTAATGATAAACCCCCAACTTCTTTAGATTTGCACAAATGCTTTCGTTGAATTCTATGTGTTCTGTAGTCCCATATAAAATTAGTGATAGTGGAATCTAATTTTTTGAAAAAATATTTTGGAATATATATTGGGATCGCTTGAAACAAATATATTAATTGTGGTAAGAAAGTCATTTTTATAGCGTTAATTCTACCTATCAATGAGAGTGGAAGCGTTTTCCAAAATTTAATCGTATCATTCAGTTTATTTAATAGTGGTATAAAATTGGCACTAAATAATGATTTGTGTCTTCTCGTAATTTGAATACCCAGGTACTTGAATTTTTCTGTTGCAATTTTGAAGGGGAATTTTAGTAAGTGTCTCGAATCCTGTGGTTTTAAAGACATAATTTCGCTTTTATTCCAATTTATTCTATATCCTGAAAAAGAGCCAAATTCCTCAATTAGTGTTAATAAGGTGGGTATACTCGTTTGTGTATTAGTAATATATAAAAGGATATCATCAGCGTATAATGAAATTTTATTCTTTGAGTCCTTGCTGTTATATCCGTGAATATTCGGGTGATTTCTAATCCTTTTGGCCAGCGGTTCTATCATAAGGGCAAATAGCAATGGTGATAAGGCACACCCTTGCCTATTACCCCTTGATAAGTAAAATTTTGGAGATAGCGTATTGTTAGTTAATATTCTTGCCGTAGGTCTATCCTAAAGTAGTTTAATCCATCTAATAAAATTCTCTCCCATATTAAATTTTTGGAGTACCTTGTATAAATACATAGGCGATTAACATTTTTTAATAGCCTATGTGTCCAAATAATATTCACAAATAATTCACAATAAAACATAATTTTAAAATCTCATTTACATCAATTTATAGGCCAAATGGAAGGAATTTAGTGTTCATTTGCTGTAAATTAAAGTCAATTTAAATCGGCTTTCTAGTGGGTTCCTGTGAACGCGCTGGTTTAGAACGTTCACATTGCGCTGGATTTGTGCCCTCAAGTGCCCAGAAAAATACTGCGGGATATAAAGAGCCCAAAATGAGCTACTCGCTATAGAAAACTTTATATACAGGGTTATTTACAAGCCCCATTTAATGTAAAAATAAGGTACATACCTTTAATTGTTTGCTTTATAAAACCCTGGGGCTGTGAGAGGTTGCGGAGTGAGAGAGTGATTTTTAAACTACTATAAATATTATACAAGGCCATAAAAACTAATAATACCTTTTGCGACGGGGTCTTTCAGCGATTTTCCGTTAACGATTTACTAGGCTGAACATTTTCGATTGGAACAGCCTAGTAAAAATCGCGTTTTAAACCCGCCCCCTCTAAACAGCGCCAAAATCGCGCACAAGGGGTGGGGCAGATGCTCAGCCACGATTCAGGTACGTTTTGTAACATACCTACAGTATAGGATTCGTTTTAAAATTATTTTATTTACTTTTAAATCCCTAAGTGGTCTTGCCCCGTCCTACCTATCTGAGCTTCTTCACCCTTATTCGCCCTCCCGCTCTCTCAGGTCAGATGATCAGCTGCTCCTGATTGAGCCAAAGACTAAGCGGAAGCTCAGAGGGGACCGTGCCTTTGCTGTGTCGGCTCCGAGATTGTGGAATGAATTGACTCTGCACGTGAAACAGGCCCCTTCTCTAGCTGTTTTTAAGTCACTCCTGAAGACATATCTAGTCTCCGTGGCCTTTGTAGACCAGTGAGGTGTTGAATTGTTTATTTACTTTATTTGCTTGGTTTTGCTGCGTGGTTCGTACTCGTGTTTTATGTATTTTAATTTATTGTTTGGATTTTCGTATGTAGTTTATGGGCCTCGTGTTAGCTGTATGTTCTGTTGTTCTGCCTGTTTTATGATGCCTTGCTTGTTTTCTATTTTTTCTGTACAGCACTTTGGTCAGCTTTGGTTGTTTTTTAAGGTGCTTAACAAATAAAACCCCCAATTTTGTTAGTCCTTGCTGTCTCCTCCCCTTCCTCAGCCCCCTGCTGTCTCCTCCCATCCCCCAGCCTTCTGGCTACTCCTCCTTTTCCCTTTCTTGTCCCCACCCACCACCGCCCCCGATCAGTCTGAAGAAGGGTTTCGGCCCGAAACGTTGCCTATTTCCTTCGCTCCATAGATGCTGCTGCACCCGCTGAGTTTCTCCAGCTTTTTTGTGTAACCCAAGTTATTATTATTATTATTATTATTAACACAACCCCTTGTCACATGCAGAGGGGGGAACCAATGGGAGAAGGGTTTAGAGAACACAATCCCTTGTCACGTGCCGAGGGGGACCAATGGGAGAAGGGTTTAGACAGCACAACCCCTTGTCACATGCAGAGGGGGGACCAATGGGAGAAGGGTTTAGAGAACACAACCCCATGTCACATGCCGAGGGGGAACCAATGGGAGAAGGGTTTAGAGAACACTGCCCCATGTCACATGCCGAGGGGGCACCAATGGGAGAAGGGTTTAGACAGCACAACCCCATGTCACATGCAGAGGAGGGACCAATGGGAGAAGGGGTTAGACAGCACAACCCCATGTCACATGCCGAGGGGGACCAATGGGAGAAGGGTTTAGAGAACTCAACCCCATGTCACATGCCGAGGGAGGACCAATAGGAGAAGGTTTTAGAGAACACAACCCCATGTCACATGCCGAGGGGGCACCAATGGGAGACGGGTTTAGAGAATACAACCCCATGTCACATGCCGAGGGGGCACCAATGGGAGAAGGGTTTAGAGAACACAACCCCATGTCACATGCAGAGGAGGCACCAATGGGGGAAGGGTTTAGAGAACACAACCCCTTGTCACATGCAGAGGGGGCACCAATGGGAGAAGGGTTTAGACAGCACAACCCCTTGTCACATGCAGAAGGGGGTCCAATGTGAGAAGGGTTTAGACAACACAACCCCTTGTCACATGCAGAGGGGGGACCAATGGGAGAAGGGTTTAGACCAAAGATCTTAGAGCCAAAGATCTTATAGCGGAGCAAGATAGGCTACTCCTGCTAAATGTAATGGACTGACGTGTAGTACGCTATGGAGGGGGATCGTGGGCATTTTCCACGCCCATTTTAGCAACCTGAGCCTACCTAACCCGACCCGACTCGCACTGTAATCAATGTTGCGGGGCAACAGTTTGTGTGGGTCAGATTCATAAATCTGTCAGTTCAAACTTCTTGTCAAGAATAAAATTTGATTCTGGTAATTGTCTTTTTTAATGTTTTTTAAATCATTTCTTTTTAAATGGCTCACAAGCCGTGTTTGAGTTGATTTTGTAGTAACCGGAACCGACCCGACTCGCAGGGTGATTGACAGGGGGGGACTTTTTGTGCGTGATTATAGGGTTAGATTCATAATTCTGTTAGATTCATAATTCTGTTGATTCTTGTTAAGGAATAAAAATGTTTATAAACACACATACATGAAAATTATATAAATGTATATAACACACACAATTATATTTCTTCTAAACCAATAATGAACTTTATTTCAGACTAGACAAGGGACATTAAATAAGAAACATTGTAAATAAGAAACATTGTCTTGGGGCACTCTCTCACCCCGCTGCCCCGGGCCCCGCACTCCTTCTCCCCGCTGCCCCGGACCCCGCACTCTCTCTCCCCGCTGCCCCGGGCCCCGCACTCTCTCTCCCCGCTGCCCCGGACCCCGCACTCCTTCTCCCCCGCTGCCCCGCACTCCTTCTCCCCGCTGCCCCGGGCCCCGCACTCTCTCTCCCCGCTGCCCCGGGCCTTGCACTCCTTCTCCTCGCTGCGGATCCAATATTTGGCCGGAAGCAAGAAGGCGGGAGCAAGAAAGCGGAGCAAGATGGCGGAACAAGATGGCGGAGTCAGCTTGCTAAAATGTGTCCTGTAATCACCCATGAAACCGCCCATGAGCGCACCTCACGTTTGCGTGAGAGTAACCTATCTTGCTTCGCTCTAAGATCTTTGCTTAGAGCGAAGCAAGATAGGTTACTCTCACGCAAACGTGAGGTACGCTCATGGGCGGTTTCATGGGTGATTACAGGACACATTTTAGCAAGCTGACTCCGCCATCTTGTTCCGCCATCTTGCTCCGCTTTCTTGCTCCCGCCTTCTTGCTTCCGGCCAAAGATTGGATCCGCAGCGGGGAGAAGGAGT
>JAWMAR010003276.1:60842-86204 GCA_036785375.1 Leucoraja ocellata | reverse complement strand
AATGAGAGGCGATCTCATTGAAACATATAAGATCGTGAGGGGCCTTGATCGGGTGGATGCACCGAGGATGTTCCCAATGATCGGGGAAACTAGAACTAGGGGACATAGTTGCAGAATAAGGGGGGGGCTCTTTTAAAACTGAGATGAGGAAGAACTTCTTCACCCAGAGGGTGGTTAATTTATGGAATTCACTGCCCCAGGGAGCAGTGGAAGCAGAAACTTTAAATATATTTAAGACTAAAATAGATGGTTTTTTAGCTGCCAAGGGGATAAGGGGCTACGGGGAGAGGGCAGGGATATGGACCTAGGTATGGTTAGTATAGTAAGACCTGAGTGATCTCCTGGACAAGTGTCGATCGCCTAGATTGGGGTCGGAGAGGAATTTCCCGGATTTTTTTCCCGAATTGGACCTGGGTTTTTATCCGGTTTTTTGCCTCCCCCAGGAGATCACGAGGTTCTTGGGGTGGAGAGGGGTGATAGCGGTATAAAGGGGAGGGTAGTGTCTTGTGTTCTGTGTCTTGTGTCTACTGTTTGTGGGTAAGTGTGTCTGTTTAGTGTTCAGCCATGAGCGAATGGCGGTGCGGGCTCGATGGACCTGGTGGTCTGCTCTCGCACCTACTTTCTATGTTTCTATGTTTCTATGTTTACCCCTTTATTCTTAAACTGTGGCCCCTGGTTCTGGACGCCCCTGACATCGGGAACATGTTTCCTGCCTCTAGCGTGTCCAAACCCTTAACAATCTAAACTCCAGAGTATACAAGCCCAGCTTCCCCATTCTCTCAGCCTATGTCAGTCCTGCCATCCCGGGAATTAACCTTGTAAACCTAAGCTGCACACCCACAATAGCAAGAATGTTCTTCCTCTAATTAGGGGAACAAAACTGCACGCAATACTCCAGGTGTGGTCTCACTAGGGCTCTGTACAACTGCAGAAGGACCTCTTTGCTGCTATACTCGACGACTCTTGTTATAAAGGCTACCATGTCATTCGCTTTCTTCACTGCCTGCTGTACCTGCATGCTTACTTTCATCGACTGATGAACAAGGACCCCCAGATCCCGCTGTACTTCCCCTTTTCCCAACTTAGATAGTGTGCCATATAGATAGTAATTTGCCTTCCTTTTTCGTTACCAAAGTGGATAACCTCACATTTATCCGCATTAAACTTCATCTGCCATGCATCTGCCCACTCCCCAACCTGTCCAAGTCACCCTTCATTCTCACAGCATCCTCCTCACAGTTCACATTGCCACCCAGCTTTGTGTCATCTGCAAATTTGCTAATGTTACTTTGAATCCCTTCATCCAAATCATTAATGTATATTGTAAATAGCTGCAGTCCCAGCACTGAGCCTTGTGGTATCCCACTAGTCACTGCGTGCCATTCTGAAAGGGACACGTTAATCCCCACTCTCTGTTTCCTGTCCACCCCCAATACCACGTGCCCTAATTTTGCCCACTATTCACCTTTGTGGGACCTTATCAACTGATTTCTGAAAGTCCAGGTGCACTACATCCACTGGCTCTCCCTTGTCCATGTTCCTAGTAACATCTTCAAAAAATTTCCCCTTCGTAAATCCATGCTGACTCGGACTGATCCTGTTGCTGCTATCCAAATGTGCGGCTATTTCATCTTTTATAATTGACTCCAGCATCTTCCCCACCACCGATTGCAGGCTAACTGGTCTATAATTCCCTGTTTTCTCTCTCCCGCCTTTCTTAAAGAGTGGAATAACATTGGCGACCATCCAATGCACAGGAACTGATCCTGAGTCTATAGAACATTGGGAAATTATCACCAATGCATCCACGATTTCTAGAGCCACTTCCTTAAGTACCCTGGGATAGGGAAACGGAAGTGGCGAGATTACAAAGAGCAGATACGTTGCTCAGTGCTTCTCGGGCTTCGGTCAAAGAACAAAGAAAAAAAGTTAAGGGCCTGAACCACTTTCACGACCCAATTCACTACCTCTGCCGAGTTTGCCCTTGACCCATACTCGCAGTATTGGTCGTCATGAGGTAGGAGGCGGCGATGCTCATAGGTACTCATAGCATCAAGTAGGTCGGGGCGTTTTTTCTATCATAATTAAAAATGTCCACGAGTAAAAAAGGTTGTGAATTAGGTTGTGAAAGTGGGACAGGCACTTTAGTGTAATTATACATTTTCTTATCAATAAAACACACCTAAATCGGAGTGAAAGATCCGTAGCCAAAGGGAAATAAGGGAGGGTGGACCCATATATTTGCAATGTCAGCCTTATTCTCAAATCTTGGCACAGCTTCAGTACAGCTGCCCATTCCGGATGGACAACTAACTCCATTTTGTTTTCAAATTACTTCCATCTTGGTTCCAGAATGGGAGGTTCTCTGTCTCCATCTCCGTCTCTCTCTCTCTCTCTCTCTCTCTATCTCAGTCTCTGCAGGGCTGCCAGAGCATTGGGAGAGTTGAGAGTGAGATATTGCGAGGGACTAAGCCTGAGCGAGCGTTGTGACCAGAGGCCGAAGGGGGAGGGGGGGGGGGGGGGATGGAAGGAGGGAAGGGGGTGGAAGGAGGGGGAGAGGGGGATCTAAACATCTATCCATTTCTTAATAAATGATTAACATTTCTAAATAGCCCAAGTGTCCAAATAATATTCATAAATAATTCACAATAAAACATGATTTTGAAATCTCATTTATATTAATTTATAGGCCAAATGGAAGGAATTTATTATTCAATTGCTGCAAATTAAAGACCATTTTAAATCAGCTTTCTAGTGGGATCCTGTGAACGCGCTGGTTTAGAACGTGCACATTGCGCTGGATTTGTGCCCTCAAATGCCCAGAAAAATACTGCGGGATATAAAGAGCCCAAAATGAGCTACTCGCTATAGTAAACTTTGTATAAAGGGTTCTTAAGAAGCCCTTTTTAATGTAAAAATAAGCTACATACCTTTAATTGTTTGCATTATAAAACCCTGGGGCTGCGAGAGGTCGCGGGTTTAGAGAGTGATTATAAACTACTATAACTATTATACAAGGCCATAAAAACTAATATTACCTTTTGCGACGGAGTCTTTCAGCGATTTTTCATTAATGATTTAATAGGCTGAATATTTTCGATTGCAACAGCCTAGTAAAAATCGTGTTTAAAACCGCCCCCTCAAAACAGCGCCAAAATCACACACACGGGCTGGGGCAGATTTTCAATGGCGCTTCAGGTAGGCTTTGTAACATACCTACATATACTCAAGCATAGAAACATAGAAAATAAGTGCAGGAATAGGCGCTCGGCCCTTCGAGCCAGCACTGCCATTAAATATGATCATGATTATTCATTTAAAATTTCTGGCAGTCACCGAGGTACAGGGTTGAGTAGTGTGACAGCCGAAGGGAAGAAGCTGTTCCGGCAATGGAGAGACCTGTAGCGCCTCCCAGATGGTAGGAGGGTAAACAGTCCATGGTTGGGTGAGAGCAGTCCTTGGAAGATGCAGAAGCAGAAGATGCTGAGCACCCTTCGCAGACAACGCTCGCTTTGGACAGACTCAATGGAGGGGAGCGAGGAACCGTGGATGCGTTGGGCAATTTTCACCACCCTCTGTAGTGCTTTCTGGTCGGAGACAGAGCAGTTGCCATACCATACTGTGATACAGTTGGTAAGGATGTTCTCGATGGTGCAGCGGTAGAAGTTCACCAGAATCTGAGGAGACAGATGGACCTTCTTCAGTCTCCTCAGGAAGAAGAGACGCTGGTGAATAGAATAGTTTCTTTATTGTCATTGTAACATGGGCCATGTACAACGAAATTTAAAATGTCAGCCAGTCAGTGCAGCATTCAAACATTTCTAAAGCTAAAGAAACATCCACGGTAAAATAATAAAGATAAGCAAATAAATAAAATCACAGACAAAGCACGCATACACACCCAACCCTCCATCCTTCTGTCGATTTCACCGTTACCACAGTCCCTTAGTCTGTATCGCCCCTGCGTTCCTTGGCGGCCACATTTAGTGCTTTTATAGCAGTGGGGTAAAAACTGTTTTTAGTCTATTTGTCCTTGTCCTTGTGGATCTGTACCGTCTGCCTGACGGCAACAGTTCAAACAGGGAGTGTCCGGGGTGGGAGATGTCCTTTATTATATTCTGGGTTTTTTGGTGCAGCGGGAACTGTGTAGGTCCTCCAAGGTAAGGAGAGGGCAGCCGACAATCCTCTGGGCGTTGTCAATGGCCCTCTGGAGCGCTTTCCTCTGAGCCGCTGTGCAGCTGGTGTACCACACGCATACACAATATGTTAGTATGCTCTCAATGGAGCACCGATAAAAGGACAGCAGCAGCCTCTGAGTGATGTTGTTCTTCCTGAGCACCCTCAGGAAGTGCAGTCTCTGCTGGACCTTTTTCAGCAGCGCAGTGGTGTTCACGCTCCACGTCAGGTCCTCCTCAATGTGGATTCCCAGGAAGCGGAAATCCGCCACCCTCTCTACACAGTCCCCTCTGATGGTCAGTGGTACCATGTCCGTTTTGTTTTTCCTGAAGTCTATTATTACCTCCTTCGTCTTTGAGGTGTTGAGGAGCAGGTTATTTTCTTCGCACCACACTGTCAGCTGCTCCACCTCATCCCGGTAGGCGTACTCGTCCCCCGCGGAGATGAGTCCCACCACTGTAGTGTCATCCGCAAATTTGACAATGGTGTTGCTGTGGTGGGCGGGGGTGCAGTCATGCGTGTAGATGGTGTAGAGCAGGGGGCTCAGTACGTAGCCCTGTGGAGAGCCGGTACTGAGGCTGAGGGCCGTGGATGTGTGATGGCCCACTCTGACTCTCTGGCTTCGACCCGACAGGAAGCTATTTATCCACGTACAGGTGGAGTGTGGAAGTCCCAAGTCCCCCAGTTTGTCCACCAGTTTGTGGGGAAGGGTAGTATTAAAAGCAGAGCTGTAGTCCACAAAGAGCATCCGCACGTAGCTCCCCCGCTGCTCCAGGTGAGACAGTGCAGCATGGAGAGCTGTGGCTACAGCGTCCTCTGTGGATCTATTCGCTCTGTACGCAAACTGGTGAGGGTTAAAGCTTCGGGGCAGAAGTGATGTGATGTGACCCCGGACCAGTTTTTCAAAACACTTCATCACCACTGGTGTGAGTGCGACTGGCCGGTAGTCGTTGAGGCTGGAGATGTTGGTTTTTTTGGGCAAGGGGACTATGGTGGAGGACTTCAGACGGGGTGGGACAGTGGACTGGGCCAGAGACTGGTTAAAAATCCTCGTCCAGACTCCAGCCAGCTGGTCTGCGCAGTCCTTCAACACGCGTCCAGATACGCCGTCAGGACCAGTAGCCTTCCTTGGATTGATGGCCCGCAGAGTGCGCCTCACCTCATGCTCCTCTATCTTGAGGGGTAGGCTGCTGTGGACCATGTGCTGTGATGTGGCTGTCTCGGGTGGCTCCACTTCAAAGCGAGCAAAGAATTGGTTCAGCTCCTCTGCCAGCGAGGCGTCACCTTCAACAGCTCCAAGGTTGGTCTTATAGTTGGTGAGACACTGGATCCCCTGCCACACCTGCCTGCTGTTATTACTGTCCAGGTGGTCCTCTATCTTCCTCCTGTAATTTGATTTGGCCTCTCTGATGCCTCTCTTCAGGTTAGCTCGGGCCGTGCTGTATAAAGCCCTATCGCCAGACCTAAAAGCGGTGTTCCTCTCTTTCAACAGCCGCTGGACCTCCCGAGTCATCCAGGGCTTCTGGTTGGGGTAGACCCGGAACTGTTTGTCCACTGTGACCGTGTCCATGTAGTTTTTTTATGTAGCACAGTACACTGTCTGTGAACACCTCCAGGTCCCGGTGTTCAAACACCTCCCAGTTGGTCCTGTCGAAACAGTCCTGCAGCTGCTGAGAAGCACCATCAGGCCAGGTTGTGATGTTCTTTGTAATGGTAGGAGCGGTTTTCCTGAGGGGGGCATATGCAGGAATTAAGAGCAGGGACATATGGTCAGACTGGCCCAGGTGTGGTAGTGGTCTAGCCCTATAGCCCAGCTTGATGTTGGAGTAGACCTTGTCCAGGGTGTTTGCTCCTCTTGTAGCACATTTAACATGCTGGTAGAATTTGGGCAGCATTTTCTTCAAGTCCGCGTGGTTAAAGCCTGCTTGACCAGAGTTGAGGTATTGTGGGTCCAAGAGAGGTCATCGGAGATGTTGCCCCCAGGAACCTGAAGCTGGAAACACGTTCCACCTCCGTCCCGTTGATGTGGATGGGGGTGTGCATGCCGCCCCTAGACTTCCTGAAGTCTACAATGAGCTCCTTGGTCTTCTTGGAGTTAAGGGCCAGGTTGTTGTCAGCGCACCATGCTGCTAGGAGCTGGACCTCCTCCCTGTAGGCCGACTCATCGTTGTTGCTGATGAGGCCAATCACCGTTGTATGATCTGCATACTTGATGATGGTGTTAGTACCATGTACAGGTGTGCAGTCGTAGGTGAAGATGGAGTAGAGGAGGGGGCTCAGCACACAGCCCTGTGGAACGCCGGTGTTCAGGGTGAGGGTTGAAGAGGTGTGCTTGTCTAACCTAACAGACTGGGATCTGTTGGTTAGAAAGTCCAGTATCCAGTTGCAGAGGGAGGGGTCGATGCCCAGGTCACCGAGTTTGGTGATCAGTTTAGAGGGTATAATGGTGTTGAATGCTGAGCTGTAATCGATGAACAGCATTCTTACGTAAGTGTCTCTGTTGTCGAGGTGGGAGAGGGCGGAGTGAAGTGCCGTTGAGATGGCATCATTCGTACTCCTGTTCTTGCGGTAGGCAAACTGATAAGGATCCAATGTGGGGGGTAGGCAGCCTTTGAGATGGCCAGGACCAGCCTCTCGAAGCACTTGGTGATGATGGGGGTAAGTGCAACTGGGCGGAAGTCGTTGAGGCTTGCCGCAGTGGAGTGTTTTGGCACTGGCACGATGGAGGTGGTTTTAAGGCAAGTGGGGACAACTGCTTGGGCAAGTGACAGGTTGAAGATGTCAGTCCCGACGTCTGTCAGCTGCACAGCACAGGCCCCGAGGACGCGCCCGGGGATGCCGTCAGGGCCAGCAGCCTTACGTGCATTAGTCCTACTCAGTGCCACGTACACGTCGTAGGGGGTGAGTGTGAGGGGTTGGTGATCGGCAGGTAGCACAGCCTTGATGGCTATCTCTAGATTGTCCCTGTCGAAGTGGCCATAGAAGTGGTTAAGCTCCTCAAGGAAGGAGGCGTCGCTGGATGTGGGGGTGATGTTGGTGGGTCTATAGTCCGTGATGGCCTGGATGCCTTGCCACATGCGTCGGGAGTCGGAGTTGTTGTTGAAGCGCTCCTCAATCCTGAGCTTATGGCAGTGCTTGGCCTTCTTGATGCCCCTCTTCAGGTTAGCCCTGGATGAACTGTAGGCTCGAGCATCGCCTGACCTTGAAGCGGTGTCCCGTGCTTTCAGCAGTAGCCTGACCTCGCTGTTCATCCATGGCTTCTGATTCGGGAATATGGTCACCCGTTTGAGGGAGGTGACACTATTGATGGTGGAGTTTATAAAGTCCAGAACAGAGATGTGTAGGAATCAATGTCCGTGTGGGAGTCAAAGGTGGCCTGGGCTGTAAACGCCTTTCAGTCACTGTTTGGCACAGAGACTCTCACGGCAGCGGCGCAACGCATCCAACGCCATGCACTGAGGCTGCTCCATGGCCGGAGCTGCAGTGAGCGACTCGCCAGCCCGGCAAACACTCGCCAGCTCCGCTACCCGTCCGCATCTGTCCCCGTCGCTGCTTCTGCTTCCAACACCTGCGGGCCATGCAGTTGATATGAGTTTTGACATTTTCGTTGATCACAGAATTTCTCACAACAGAGCGAGAGAAATTTGTGATCAGCGTGAGAATTTGGCGAAAAGCATAATTCTCACGCTCAATGCATGGTTGTCAGCCCTGCCTCTCTATCCCTCTCTCTCCCCTCTCTGTTTCTCCCCCCCCCCTGTCTCCCCCTCTCTCTCCCCCTCTCTCTCAACCCCCCTCTATCTCTCCCCTCTATCTCTCCCCGACCCCTCTCTCTCTCTCTCATCTTCACTCTCTCTCCCTCTCCCCTTCGCTTCCCCCTCTCTCTCCCTCCCTCTCTCTCGCTATCTCCCCCTCTCACCCTCTCCTTGCTCCCTCCTCCCCTCTTTCGCTCCCTCTCTCGCTCTCTCCCCCCTCTCTCTCCCCCATTTCTCCCTCCCACATCACTCTTCCCTTGCTCTGTCTCCACTCTTTCTTTCTTCTGTCTCTATCTCCTCTTTCTCTTTGCCCCACAATCTCTCTCTTTCCCCATTTCTCTCTTTCCCTTCCCCCTCTCTCTCTTTTACCACCCCTCTCTTCCCCATTCTCTCACCCTCTCCACCCCTTCTCTCTTCCCTCTCCCCCCTCCCTCTCTCTCCATTCACGCACCCCCTCTCTCCCCCTCCCACTCTCTCTCAACCCCCCTCTCTCCCCTCTGTCTCCATTCCCCCTCTCTTTCCCCTCCCTCTTTTTCTCTCCCCTCTCACCTCTTCACTTTCTCCCCCTCTCTCCTTTGCTTTCCCCCTCTCTACCGCTCTCTTTCTCTCTTTCTCCCTCCCTCTCTATCTCGCCCTCTCGCTCCCTCTAGACACACTCTCTCCCCTCTCTCTCTCGCTTCCCTCTCTCTCCCCCAACTACCTTACTCCCCTTGCTCTCTTTATCCCATCTACCTTACTCTCCACTTGCTCTCTCTGCTCTTTCTTTCTCCTGTCTCTATTTCTTCTTTCTCTTTGCCCCACCATCTCTCTCTCTCTTTCCCCTTTTCTCTCTCTCCCTCATCCCCCTCTCGCTTTTACCACCCCTCTTCCCCCATTCTCTCACACCCTCTCCACCCCTTCTCTCTCTTCCCTCTCACCCCTCTCCCCCCCCTCTCCCACCTCTCTGTCCCTCTCCATTCACACCCCCTGTCTCTCCCCTCACCCCTGTCTCTCCCCACTGTCTCCTTGCCCTCTCTCTTTCTCTACCTCCCTTTGAGAGTCAGTCCCTTCGGCACAGAGACTCACTGCAGCTGTGCAATGCTTCCGACGTCTCTGACGGCCCATGGCCGGAGCTGCTGCGAGTGACTCGCCAGCCACGGATCCCCGCATCTATTCCCGCCGCTAGTTCTACTCCCATCCCTCCCTCAGCCCCGGCACTCCAACACCCGCGGACCATGCAGTTTATCTGAGTTTTTTTAATTTTCTTTGATCACAGAATTTCTCACCACAGAGCGTGAGAAATTTCTGGTCCGCTTGACAGCGTGCGAGTTTGTTCAAATGCGTGATTCTCACGCTCAAAGCGTGAGAGTTGGCAGCCCTGGTGAGATAGAGAGAGGGAGAAAGCGACACAGTTACCGAGAGACAAGAGACGGAGAGAGAGAGAGGGAGAGACAGAGAGAGAGAAACAGAGAGACAGAGAGAGAGTTCCGGAGTAACTCAGCGGGTCAGGCAGCATCTGTGGAGAGAATGAATGGGTGACATTTTGGGTCGAGACTCTTCTTTGGTTTAGTCCGCGCTGACTAGCGATCACCCCATACACCAGCACTATCTTACGCACATTAGGAACAATTTAACAGTTTTTCGGAGGACGAGTAATCTACAACCCTGAACGTCTTTGAAATGTTGGAGGAAACCGGAGCGCCCGTAGTAAAACCCCACGCACGTCAAGGGAAGAACGTGCAAACTCCTCACAGACAGCACCCGTAGTCAGGATCATACCCGGGTCTCTGGCGGTGAGGCAGCAACTATACCGCTGCGTCACTGTGCCGCGCATAATTATATAAGTTTCCTCCGTCATAAACGCACCCAATATGTGCTAGTAATGTCCTGTTTGCCAGCTTGTTGATCATCTGTGTTACCCTCCTGCAGGGTTTAGGAGCCGTTGCTGTGGACGGAGAGACAGGGGCGCGAGCGGCCATTGAAGGCGGCCAGGGTGCCGGTGAGCCCCACCCCACCATCTGCTCGGTGTGCGGCTGGGCTTCGATGGAGGACAACATAATGGGGCACAACAAGGAGAAGCGTTATGAGTGCGACGTGTGTGGCAAGGCCTGGCGGAGCCCGAGCGAGCTGGAGATCCACCAGCGGGTGCACACAGGAGAACGCCCCTTCGACTGCTCGGAGTGCGGCAAGAGCTTCTCCCGCTATGTAAACCTGCAGCGGCACAAGAGTGTGCACTCCGGCGAGAGGCCCTTCACCTGCTCCGACTGGGGCAAGAGCTTCAAGATTTTGAATAACCTGAAGAGACACCGACAAGTGCACACGGGCGAGAAGCCCTATGGCTGCTCCACCTGCGGCAAGAGCTTTAGGCGGTTGTATGGGCTGCAGGAGCACCAGCGGGTGCACACGGGCGAGAAGCCCTATGGCAGCTCCACCTGTGGCAAGAGCTTTACCCGGTTGTGTGGGCTGCAGGCGCACCGGCGGGTGCACAGCAGTGAGCTGCCCTTCACCTGCCCTGACTGCGGAAAAGGCTTCAAGTCGTCGCCAGACCTGAAGGTGCACAGGCACCTGCACACTGGGGAGCAGCCCTATACCTGCAGCGAATGTGGCAAGGGCTTCACCCGCTTCAGAAACCTGCTAGGGCATCAACGCACCCACACCGGCGAGCGTCCCTACACCTGCACCCAGTGCGGTAAGGGCTTCACCCAGTCCACCAACCTGCTGTCCCACCAGCTCACCCACACCGGGGAACGGCCCTACACCTGCAGCAACTGCGCCAAGGGCTTCAGCAAGTCCAGTCACCTGCTGTCACACCAGCGCATCCACACCGGCGAGTGCCCCCACACCTGCGCCCAGTGCGGCAAGGGCTTCAGTCAGTCCAGCAGCCTGCTGGAGCACCAGCGCACCCACACCCGCCGCTTTACCTGCGCCCAGTGTGGCAAGGGCTTCACTCGCTCCTCCAAGCTGCTGTCCCACCAGCAGGTGCATGCCGGCAACCGTCCTGTCCCCTGCCCGGTGTGTGGAGAGCGCTTTGCCATGGCTTCTCTCACCCTGTCTCACCAGCGCGTGCACACCAGTGGCCAGCCCTACGACTGCCCGTACTGTGGTGAGGAGTTTGTCAGCTCGTGGGGGTTGCGGCAGCACCGGAGGACCCACGCCGGCGAGCAGCTGCTCCCACTGTGACAAGAGAGCACGGGGGCTGCAGGAGCACCAGCGGTTACACACCGGAGAGAGACCCTTTGTGTGCACTGAATGTGGCAAGGGCTTCACCCGGCTTGACCACCTGCTGGAGCACAGCGAGTCCACACCGGCCAGCGCCCCTTCACCTGCCCACTCTGCGGCAAGGTCTTTGCCCACTCCTCCAGCCTGCTAGCACACCGACATGTGGATAAGTGCTGTTTAGGTAGACACAAAATGCTGGAAGGTATGGGTAATGTTTCAGGGTCAAGACCCATCTTCAGTGCCGATCCGAAACGTCACCCATTCCTTGTCTCCAGAGATGTTGCCTGTCCCGCTGAGTTACTCCAGCACTCTGAAATGTCACCTATACATGTTCTCCAGAGATGCTGCCTGGCCGGTGAGTTACTTCAGCACTTTGTGTTAGTCATAGAGTAATACAATGTGGAACCGGGCCCTTCGGCCCAACTTTCCTACACCAACCAACATGTCCCAGCTACACTAGTCCCACCTGCCTGTGTTTGGTCCATATCCCTCCAAACTTGTCCTATCCATGTAACTGTCTAACTCTTTCTTGGGATAGTCACAGCCTCAACTACCTACTCTGACAATTTGTTCCATACTCCCACCTCCCTCCGTGTGGAAAAAGTTACCCCTCAGTTTCCTTTTAAATCTTTTCCCCTTTACCTTGAACCCACGTCCTCTGGTCCTCGATTCCTCCACTCTGGGCAAGAGATTCTGTGCATCTAACTAAATTGTGTTTTATGCAAGATTCCAGCATTTGCAGTATCTTGTGCAGTATCTTCACTAAGTCCAGTCACCTGCTGTCCCACCAGCGCCTCACCTACATCCACCTAACACTTCTGAAGAAGGCTCTCAACCTGAAACATCACCCATTCCTTCTCTCTAGAGATGCTGCCTGTCCCGCTGAGTTACTGCAGCATTTTGTGTCCACCTATCACTTGCCAGGCTTTGTCCAGCCCCCATCTCTCTTTTCCAGCTTCCTCCCCCCACCCCCTCCACTCAGTCTGAAGAAGGGTCCTGACTCAAAACGTTGTCTGTCCATTCCCTCTAAAGCGATGGAGGAACTCAGTGGGTCAGGCTGCATCTGTAGAGGGAAAGGAATCTAAGGTGACCATTCCCACCTCTCCTTTCCAACTTTCTCCACCGCCTCCCCCCCCCACCCCCACTCTCCCACTACTCCTGATATAGTCGTGGCCAGAGGATCTGGGGTGATGGAGGAACTGATGGAAATCCACATTAGGCAGGAAAGGGTGTTGGGTAGACTGATGGGACTGATTAATCCCCAGGGCCTATTGGTCTGCATCCGAGGGTACTTCAGGTAGAGGCTCAAGAAATTGTGGACGAATTGGTGATCATTTGCCAATGTTCCACAGATTCAGGATCAGTTCCTGTGGATTGGAGGGTAGCTAATGTTATCGCACTGTTTAAGAAAGGCGGGAGAGAGAAAGGCATGACATCGTTGGTGGGTAAGATGCTGGAGTCAATTATAAAAGATGAAATAGCCGTATATTTGGATAGCAGTAACAAGATCGGTCCGAGTCAGCATGGATTTACGAAAGGGAAATCATGCTTGACTAATATTCTGGAATTTTTTGAGGATGTAACTAGGAAAATGGACAAGGGAGTACCACTGGATGTAGTGTACCAGGACTTCAGAAAGCATTTGATAAGGTCCCACATGGGAGATTAGTGGGCAAAATTAGGGCATAGGGTATTGGGGATAGAGTGCTGACATGGATAGAAAATTGGTTGGCAGACGGAAAACAAAGAGTAGGGATTAACGGGTCCCTTTCAGAATGGCAGGCAGTCACTAGTGGGGTACCGTAAGGCTCAGTGCTGGGACCGCAGCTATTTACAATATACATCAATGAAGAGATTTAAAAGTAACATTAGCAAATTTGCAGATGAGCCAAAGCTGGGTGGCAGTGTAAACTGCGAGGAGGATGCTATGAGAATGCAGGGCGACTTGGACAAGTTGGGGGAGTGGGTAGATGCATAGCAGATGCAGGTTGATGTTTAATTTATTTTCTTCGGCATTCACCAAGGAGAAGGATATTGAATTATGTGAGGTAAGGGAAACTAGTAGAGTAGCTATGGATACTATGAGTTTCAAAGTAAAAGAAGTACTGACACTTTTGAGAAATATAAAAGTGGATAAGTCTCCAGATCCTGACAGGATATACCCTAGGACATTGAGGGAAGTTAGTATAGAAATAGCCAGGGCTATGACAGAAATATTTCAAATTCATTAGAAACGGGAATAGTCTCCGAGGATTGGCATACTGTGCATGTTGTTCCATTGTTTAAAAAGGGTTCTAAGGGTAAACCTAGCAATTATAGGCCTGTTAGTTTGACTTCAGTGGTGGGCAAATTAATGGAAAAAATACTTAGAGATAATATATATAAGCATCTGGATCAACAGGGTCTGATTAGGAACAGTCAACATGGATTTGTGCCTGGAAGGTCATGTTTGACTAATATTCTTGAATTTTTTGAAGAGGTTACTAGGGAAATTCACCAGGGTAAAGCAGTGGATGTTGTCTATATGGACTTTAGTAAGGCCTTTGACAAGGTTCCTCATGGAAGGTTGGTTAAGAAGGTTCAACTGTTGGGTATAAATGCAGGAGTAGCAAGATGGATTCAACAGTGGCTGAATGGGAGAAGCCAGAGGGTAATGGTGGATGGTTGTTTGTCGGGTTGGAGACAGGTGACTAGTGGGGTGCCTCAGGGATCTGTGTTGGGTCCTTTGTTGTGTACATAAGTCATGTACATCAATGATCTGGATGATGGTGTGGTAAATTGGATTAGTAAATATGCAGATGATATCAAGATAGGGGGTGTTGTGGATAATGGGCTGAAAGATGGCAGATGGAGTTTAATGCTGATAAATATGAGGTGCTACACCATGGCAGGACAAATCAAAATAGGACGTACATGGTAAATAGTAGGGAATTGAAGAATGCAGTTGAACAAAGGGATCTGGGAATAACCGTGCATAGTTCCTTGAAGATGGAATCTCATATAGATAGGGTGGTAAAGGAAGCTTTTGGTGTGCTAGCCTTTATAAATCAGAGCATTGAGTATAGAAGCTGGGATGTAATGTTAAAATTGTACAAGGCATTGGTGAGACCAAATCTGGAGTATGGTGTACAATTTTGGTCGCCTTATTATAGGAAGGATGTCAAAAAAATAGAGAGAGTACAGAGGAGACTTACTAGAATGCTGCCTGGGTTTCAACAACTAAGTTACAGAGAAAGATTGAATAAGTTAGGTCTTTATTCTCTGGAGCGCAGAAGGTTAAGGGGAGACTTGATAGAGGTCTTTAAAATGATGAGAGGGATACACAGAGTTGATGTGGACAAGCTTTTCCCTTTGTGACTAGGGAAGATTCAAACAAGAGGACATTACTTCAGAATTAAGGGACAGAGGTTTAGGGGTAACATGAGGGGGAACTTCTTTACTCAGAGAGTGGTAGCGGTGTGGAATGAGCTTCCAGTGGAAGTGGTGGAGGCAGGTTCGTTGGTATCATTTAAAAATAAATTGTATAGGCATATGGATGAGAAGGGAATGGAGGGTTATGGTATGAGTGCAGGCAGGTGGGACTAAGGGAAAATAATTGTTCGGCATGGACTTGTAGGGCCGAGATGGCCCGTTTCCGTGCTGTAATTGTTATATGGTTATGGTTATAAATATGAAGTTATCCACTTTGGTAACAGAAACAGGAAGGCAGATTATTATCTAAATGCTGTCAAGTTGGGAAATGTTTAAGTGCAACGGGATCTGGGGGGCCGTGTTCATCAGTGACTGAAAGTAAGCATGCAGGTACAGCAGGTAGTGAAGAAAGAGAATGGCATGTTGGTGTTCATAACAAGAGCAGTTGAGTATAGGAGCAAAGAGGTCCTTCTGCAGTTGTATAGGATCCTAGTGAGACCACACCTGGAGTATTGTGTACAGTTTTGGTCCCTTGATTTGAGGAAGGACATTTTTGCTATTGAGGGAGTGCAGCGTAGGTTTACAAGGTTAATTCCTGGGATGGGGAAGTCATATGCTGAGAGAATGGAGCAGCTGGGCTTGTGCACTCTGGAGTTTAGAAGGATGAGAGGGCATCGCATTGAAACATACAGGATTATTAAGGGTTTAGACACGCTAGAGGCAGGAAACATGGTCCCGATGAGTCCAGAACCAGGGGCCACAGTTTAAGAATAAGGAGGAAACCATTTAGAACGGAGATGAGGAAACACTTTTTGTGAGTGTTGAGTGTGGAATTCTCTGCCTCAGAGGGCGGTGGAGGCCGGTTCTCTGGATAGTTTCTAGCAAGCGCTAGATAGGGGTCTTAAAGATAGCGGAGTCAGGCGATATGGAGAGAAGGCAGGAATGGGGTACTGATTGTGGATGATCAGCCATGATCACATTGAATGGTGGTGCTGGTTCAAGGGCCGAATGGCCTACTCCTGCACCTATTGTCTCTTGTTTAATGTCTATTGTATCTAGACTAGGCGTGTATTTCACCCTACACGTGTGCTCAGTCCTCCAAGGCCTGCTGGATCTCCCGGTTGCCAACCATTTTAACTCCCCTTCCCACTCCCACACTGATGTTTCTGTCCTGGGCCTCCTACATTGCCAGAGTGAGGTGACACGCAATCTGGAGGAACAGCACCTCATAGCTTACAGCCCAATGACATGGACATTGAATTCTCCAAATTAACATAGAAACATAGAAAATAGGTGCAGGAGTAGGCCATTCTGCCCTTCTAGCTTGCACCGCCATTCAATATGATCATGGCTGACAAACCCAGGCAACAATCTCCCCCTTTCCTAATCGGCCACCATTCAGATAGAAACATAGACATAGAAACATAGAAATTAGGTGCAGGAGTAGGCCATTCGGCCCTTTGAGCCCGCACCGCCATTCAATATGATCATGGCTGATCATCCAACTCAGTATCCTGTACCTGCCTTCTCTCCATACCCCCTGATCCCTTTAGCCACAAGGGCCACATCTAACTCCCTCTTAAAGATAGCCAACGAACTGGCCTCAACTACTTTCTGTGGCAGAGAATTCCAGAGATTCACCACTCTCTGTGTGAAAAATGTTTTCCTCATCTCGGTCCTAAAAGATCTCCCCCTTATCCTTAAACTGGGACCCCTTGTTCTGGACTTCCCCAACATCAGAAGCAATCGTCCTGCATCTAGCCTGTCCAACCCGTTAAAAATGTTGTAAGTTTCTATAAGATCCCCCCCTCAATCTTCTAAATTCTAGCGAGTACAAACCGAGTCTATCCAGTCTTTCTTCATATGAAAGTCCTGACATCCCACGAATCAGTCTGGTGAACCTTCTCTGTACTCCCTCTATGGCAAGAATGTATTTCCTCAGATTAGGAGACCAAAACTGTACGCAATACTCCAGGTGTGGTCTCACCAAGACCCTGTACAACTGCAGTAGAACCTCCCTGCTGTAGATAATAGTCTACTTTCCTGTTTTTGCCACCAAAGTGGATAACCTCACATTTATCCAAATTATATTGCATCTGCCATGCATTTGCCCACTCACCCAGCCTATCCAAGTAACCTTGAAGCTTCCTAGCATCCTCCTCACAGCTAACACTGCCCCCCAGCTTTGTGTCATCTGCAAACTTGGAGAAGTTGCTTTCAATTCCCTCGGTCAAATCATTAATATATATCGTAAATAGCTGGGGTTCCAGTACTGAGCCTTGGGGTACCCCACTAGTCACTGCCTGCCATTGTGAAAATGACCAGTTTACTCCTACTATTTGCTTCCTGTCTGCCAGCCAGTTCTCTATCCACATCAATACTGAACCCCCAATACCATGTGCTTTAAGTTTGTATACTAATCACTTATGTGGAACCTTGTCGAAAGCCTTCTGAAAGTCCAGATATAATACATCCACTGGTCCCCCTTATCCACTCTACTAGTTACATCCTCGAAAACTTCTATAAGATTCGCCAGACATGATTTACCTTTCATAAATCCATGCTGACTTTGTCCAATGATTTCACCACTTTCCAAATGTGCTGCTATGCCATCTTTAATAACTGATTCTAGCAGTTTCCCCACTACCGACGTTAGACTAACTGGTCTGTAATTCCACGTTTTCTATCTCCCTCCCTTTTTAAAAAGTGGGGTTACATTATGTTGACATATATGAAAAATATGCTCTCAATTGTAAAGAAGTTAATCTTAATGTTGTATTGTTACTCAGACAAACCTGATGCAGGTAGTGAATAACTGACAATGATAACAGCCAATAATAACTGACAATGATAACAGCCAATGAGAGCTGCTGTTATTGATGTGTGCGCATGTGTGTCAATAAAGTTTTTTTTTCCGTTTGAACAAGATGGATGCCCCACTGTTTTTTACTGCTCTGAATTATCGTCGGTCTAGCACTGGGTAGGCTGCAAGAATCGCTGCACAATTCACCTCTGCCAACAGGTTATGGGCCCAGCTTTACTCAGCTTTACCTAGAGTTATCCAGAGGTACCCAGAGACAGTTACCCAGGGATTTACCACCGAGAGAAACGTCATGACGTACCACGTGTCCGGTGAGAGTTAACTCGCTAAGCTAGCACCATGAGTAGACGGAGCGCCCAGACGAGTAGCCGCTGGTCTTGGCTAGTTTTTGACGGAGATGAAAAGAACTATGAGCTGTGGGAGACAATATTCTTGGGCCATCTTCGGTTGCAAGAGCTAAAGGATACCATCTTGGAAGAGCCTACCGACAATGAAGAAGAAGACGAGGCCAAAAATGCAGCGGCATCTGCCGAGCTAATCCAGTTTCTGGATGACAAGAGTTTGTCGCTGGTAATGCGAGAAGCAGCGGACGATGGGTGGAAAGCGCTAACTATTTTGAGAGATTGGACTAGGGGAGATTATGTGTTCGGCACGGACTAGAAGGGTCGAGATGGCCTGTTTCCGTGCTGTAATTGTTATATGGTTATATGGTTATAAGGTAGAACCTCCAGCAAACATCTTCACAATCACTAGTTTTCCCCTCTGTCATTTGGTGTTCTCCAAGCCCAACCTCACAGAGTTGCACCAAGATCTTCACAGCCTAGAGATATAGACACGAGAGATACATTGTGTTCCAGGTGTACACTGGCCCTATCCCTGAACTCTATCCCCATTACATTGGACATGTTAGTGGAGTGGCACAAATTGACCCAGTTAGTCACCATCATAACTTGGAAATACATTGCTGGTCCTTCGTTATTTGTGGGGCCTACTCCTATCATTTACATAATTTACTAAACACATCCATCAGTGGTGGAATAAGGATGGTCACATCTTCATGGGTTAAAACTGGAAGCCTAAACACTGAGGCCCACATCCAAAAACATAGATTTATCAGCAAAACATGTGGAGGGAATCACAACTTGCAGCTCATCATCAGCTCAGGAGTTAGTGTCGTCCTCATTGTGACAAGAAATCTAATCCGGCTCCTTCCTTAATCCGGGTTAACAACTCATTTCCCCCATATTGTGTGAATTCTGCAGAGAAATACAATTCATTTTTATTGCTGCTCAGCCTGTTTTAGATATTTGTCCCCAGTTCCTGAATCTTTCTCTTCATAATTCATCTCATCTCCCCGTCCACCCCACACTGTCCGTCACTCTCACATTCTAAACATAGAAACATAGACAATAGGTGCAGGAGTAGAGGCCATTCGGCCCTTCAAACCTGCAGCATTCGCCATTCAATATGATCATGGCCGATCATCCAACTCAGTATCCTGTACCTGCCTTCTCTCCATACCCCCTGATCCCTTTAGCCACAAGGGCCACATCTAACTCCCTCTTAAATATAGCCAATGAACTGGCCTCAACTACCTTCTGTGGCAGAGAGTTCCAGAGATTCACCAATCTCTGTGTGGGAAAAAAATGTTTTTCACATCTCGGTCCTAAAAGATTTCTCCCTTATCCTTAAACAGTGACCCCTTGTCCTGGACTTCCCCAACATCGGGGAACAATCTTCCTGCATCTAGCCTGTCCAACCCTTAAGAATTTTGTAAGTTTCTATAAGATCCCCCCTCAATCTTCTAAATTCCAGCGAGTACAAGCCAAGTCTATCCAGTCTTTCTTCATATGAAAGTCCTGCCATCCCAGGAATCAGTCTGGTGAACCTTCTCTGTACTCCCTCAACTCCTCCAGGGCCAAACACTGATCCTTCCTCTTTTACGCTGACGTTATCTCTCTTTGCCCTTTACATTAAAAGTAATTCCGTATAATTCTATTTATGTAATTTCTTTAAATACATGAGAACAGAACATGGGGAATGTGTGTTGAGGATGCATTATTATAAGGATATTAACTAACTATTGTATTGTTGATGTCTTGACCAAAAAGCATAATTTTAAATTATTGTTGCTTCTTCCCACTGATTAAAAAATATAATAATGGTGTTTCTCTCTCGTAAATGTTGCTCTTTATTCATTAAAACATATTTCAATCTCCAACCTGGTTTGGTGTTTCCGGGTTCCAAAACAGTGTTTGGATATTTAAAATAATTTATGCGATAAGACTACACTAGTCCCACCCCGACCAACATGCCCCTTCTACACTAGTCCCACCCCGACCAACATGCCCCATCTACACTAGTCCCACCCCGACCAACATGCCCCATCTACACTAGTCCCACCCCGACCAACATGCCCCATCTACACTAGTCCCACCCCGACCAACATGCCCCGTCTACACTAGTCCCACCCCGACCAACATGCCCTATCTACACTAGTCCCACCCCGACCAACATGCCCCATCTACACTAGTCCTACCCCGACCAACATGCCCCATCTACACTAGTCCCACCCCGACCAACATGCCCCATCTACACTAGTCCCACCCCGACCAACATGCCCCGTCTACACTAGTCCCACCCCGACCAACATGCCCCATCTACACTAGTCCCACCCCGACCAACATGCCCCATCTACACTAGTCCCACCCCGACCAACATGCCCCATCTACACTAGTCCCACCCCGACCAACATGCCCTATCTACACTAGTCCCACCCCGACCAACATGCCCCATCTACACTAGTCCCACCCCGACTTTTGCTACTTCCCACTGATTAAAAAATAAAATAATGATGTTTCTCTCTAGTAAATGTTGCTCTTTATTCATTTAAAACATATTTCAATCTCCAACCTGGTTTGGTGTTTCCGGGTTCCAAAACAGTGTTTGGATATTTAAAATAATTTATGCGATAACACAATGTATTTTAAATGTATGTAAGTGAAATGATGGCATGAAACTGAGAATAAATAGGAGAAGCAAAGAGGATAGACATATAGAAATTAGGTGCAGGAGTAGAGGCCATTCGGCCCTTCGAGCCTGCACCATTCAATATGATCACGACTGATTATCCAACTCAGTATCCCGTACCTGCCTTCACTCCATACCCCCTGATCCCCTTAGCCACAAGGGCCACATCTAACTCCCTCTTAAATATAGCCAATGAACTGTGGCCTCAACTCCCTTTTGTGGCAGAGAATTCCACAGATTCACCACTCGTGAACATTCTCTGTACTCCCTCTATGGCAATAATATCCTTCCTCAGATTTGGAGACCAAAACTGTACGTAATACTCCAGGTGTGGTCTCACCAAGACCCTGTACAACTGCAGTAGAACCTCCCTGCTCCTATACTCAAATCCTCTATGGCAAGAATGTCCTTCCTCAGATTAGGAGACCAAAACTGTACACAATACTCCAGATGTGGTCTCACCAAGACCCTGTACAGCTGCAGTAGAATCTCCCTGCTCCTATACTCAAATCCTTTTGCAATGAAAGCTAACATACCATTCGCTTTCTTTACTGCCTGCTGCACCTGCATGCCTACCTTCAATGACTGGTGTACCATGACACCCAGGTCTCGCCAGGATGCAAAGAGCTTTGACACAAATTGACCCAGTTAGTCACCATCATAACTTGGAAATACATTGCTGATCCTTTGTTATCTGTGGGGCCTACTCCTATCATTTACATCATTTACTAAACACGTCATTTACTAAACACTTGAAATTTAGTTGAGATAAAAAATAGGAAGCGAGTCAGCCCAGAGCTGAGAATAGACTAATTATTGTGGGTAAATTGCAAGAGAGATCTTCCTGCAGCTTTGACCATTGCTCTGAATGATTCAGGATATGATGTAAAATTCAGAGCAATGGTCAAGGCTGCAGGAAGATCTGTTGCAATTTCACCACAAGGATTCGTCTATTTTGACCTGTGGGCTGTTTCACTTCCTGTTTTTTATCTGACTAAATTTCACAATGTGTATATAAAAATCAGAATTGTGAAGGACAAAGACATCAAACTATCCCAAAACTATTGAAACATGCAAAAGAGAATCAGGGGTGGATTATTTGTCACTTTGAGCCTGTTCAATCATTCAAAACATTCTCATATTCCAATTCTCTCCCGATAAATGTTGATGCATTTTATGACATATAACCATATAGCCATATAACAATTACAGCACGGAAACAGGCCATCTCGACCCTACAGGTCCGTGCCGAACAAATTGTTTCCCCTTAGTCCCAGCTGCCTCCACTCATACCATAACCCTCCATTCCCTTCTCATCCATATGCCTATCCAATTTATTTTTAAATTATACCAACGAATTTGCCTCCACCACTTCCACTGGAAGCTCATTCCACACCGCTACCACTCTCTGAGTAAAGAAGTCCCCCTCATTTTACCCCTAAACATCTGTCCCTTAATTCTCAAGTCATGTCCTCTTGTTTGAATCTTCCCTATTCTCAGTGGGAAAAGCTTGTCCACATCAACTCTGTCTATCCCTCTCATCATTTTAAAGACCTCTATCAGGTCCCCCCTTAACCTCCTGCGCTCCAGAGAATAAAGACCTAACTTATTCAACCTATCTCTGTAACTTAGTTGTTGAAACCCAGGCAACATTCTAGTAAATCTCCTCTGTACTCTCTCTATTTTGTTGACATCCTTCCTATAATTGGGCGACCAAAATTGTACACCATACTCCAGATTTGGTCTCACCAATGCCTTGTACAATTTTAACATTACATCCCAGCTTCTATACTCAGTGCTCTGACAAATAAATCTATCCCCAACTTAACAAGATTCAGTGACCATCTTGCTTACCAGGCTGGCAGGGGTGTCGATGACGCAAAAATATTCATCTTAAACACCATCCATAAGCATCTGGAAATCCCCAAGGCCACAGCCAGACTTCTGTTTGTAGACTTCTCATCAGCATTCAACACCATGCAGCCACATATTTTGGCTGAGAAGCTCATCACCCGCTTCCACCTCAACCACCAACTCACTCTGTGGATTATAGACTTCCTCACCAACAGATCACAGAGGGTGTTGGTGAACCACACCTTGTCCGACACCCTCTTCACCTTCACTGGCTCTCCACAAGGCTGTGTCCTCTCCCCACTTCTCTTCATTCTCTACACTGATGACTGCAGATCCACCCAGCCAAACTGCCACTTCGTAAATTACACAAAAAGGCTGGATAAACTCAGCGGGTGCAGCAGCATCTATGGAGCGGAGGAAATAGGCAACGTTTCGGGCCGAAACCCTTCTTCAGACTGATCGGGGGTGGGGGTGGGAGGGACAAGAAAGGGAAAAGGAGGAGTAGCCAGAAGGCTGGAGGGTGGGAGGAGACAGCAGGGAGCTGAGGAAGGGAGGAGACAGCAAGGACTAACAAAATTGGGAGAACTCTACCTATGTTCAAGACCACCTCAGACACTCTCCGTCGTCTCCGTGCATTCAATTCTCTAGGCCCTCACCCCCTCATCTTCACCATGGACGTCCAATCACTATACACCTCCATCCCCCACCACGATGTCTCACAGCCCTCCAGTTCTTCCTCGACCAGAGAAGCAACCTATACCCAGCCACTGACACTCTCCTCCGCCTAGCGGAGCTGGTCCTTACCCTCAATAACTTTACGTTTGACTTCTCCCATTTCCTCCAAACACAAGGCGTAGCTATGGGCACACGCATGGGCCACAGCTATGCCTGCCTATTTGTAGTTTACGTAGAATAATCCTTGTTCAATACGTACCAGGGCCCATCCCCGACCTCTACCTCCGTTTCTGTGACAACTGCTTGGTGCCACCTCCTGCACCCACACACAACTGACTGACTTCATCCACTTCACCACCAACTTCCATCCGGCACTGAAATACACCTGGACCATTTCCGACACTTCCCTACCATTCCTTGACCTCACTATCTCCATTGCAGGTGATAGACTTCTGACCGACATACACTACAAACCCACTGACTCCCATGGCTATCTGGACTACACTTCTTCCCACCCTGCTTCCTGTAAGGACTCCATCCCCTACTCCCAATTCCTCCGTCTACGCCGCATCTGCTCCACGGATGAGGCGTTCCACACCAGGACATCTGAAATGTCCTCACTATTCAGGGAACGGGGGTTCCCCTCCACCACAAATGAGGCTCGCACCAGGGTCTCCTCCATACCCCGCAACACTGCTCTCTCTCCCCATCCCCACACTAGCAACAAGGGCCGAGTCCCCCTAGTCCTCACCTTTCACCCCACCAGCCGTCACATACAAAAAGTAATCCTCCGTCAGTTTCGCCACCTCCAACGTGACCCCACTACTCGCCACATCTTCCATCTCCCCCCATATCTGCCTTCCGCAAAGACCGCTCCCTCCATAACTCCCTTGTCAATTCTTCCCTTCCCTCTCGGTCCACCCCCTCCCCGGGCACTTGTTGACATATATGAAAAATATGCTCTCAATTGTAAAGAAGTTAATCTTAATGTTGTATTGTTACTCAGACAATCTTGGTGCAGGTAGTGAATGACTGACAATGATAGCAGCCAATAGTAACTGACAATGATAAAGCCAAAGAGAGGTGCTGTTACTGACAGCCAATGAGAGGTACTGTAATTGATGTGTGAGCAAGTGTGTGAATAAAGTTTTTCTTCCAGTTTGAACAAGATGGATGCCCCACTGTGTTTTTTACTGCTCTGAATTATCTTTGGGTCTAGCACTGGGTAGGCTGCAAGAATCGCTGCACAATGCACCTCTGCCAACAGGTTATGGGCCCAGCTTTACCCAGCTTTACCTAGAGTTACCCAGAGACAGTTACCCAGGGATTTACCACCGAGGGAAATGTCCGGTGAGAGTTAAGCTAGCACCATGAGTAGACGGAGCGCCCAGTCGAGTAGCCGCTGGTCTCGGCTAGTTTTTGACGGAGATGAAAAGAACTATGAACTGTGGGAGACAAAATTTTTGGGCCATCTTCGGTTGCAAGGGCTAAAGGATACTATCTTGGAAGAGCTTACCGACAATGAAGAAGGAGACGAGGCCAAAAATGCAGAGGCATATGCTGAGCTAATCCAGTTTCTGGATGACAAGAGTTTGTCGCTGGTAATGCGAGAAGCAGCAGACGATGGGCGGAAAGCGCTAACTATTTTGAGAGATTATTATGCGGGTAAGGGAAAGCCACGTGTAATAAGTCTGTATACAGAACTGACTTCACTTCAAAAGTTGAGCAGCGAGAGTGTAACGGAATATGTTATACGGGCAGAGACAGCCATCACAGCATTGAGAAACGTTGGTGAGGTGTTGAGTGACGGACTGTTAATTGCAATGATTCTGAAGGGACTGCCTGAATCTTTCAAACCATTTGCTATCCATGTCACGCAAAGTGAGCATGCAGTGCCTTTTGCCGAATTTAAAACTAAACTACGGAGCTATGAAGACACGGAAAAGATGCGTGCAGCAGCATCCGACGACAATGTCATTAAACGCACGTGTGCAACCGAGTGTGAGACCCGACACGACAAGTACAAGTGCGGAGAGAGCAGACACTGTGTGCTTCAGGTGTGGCCTAAAAGGACATAAAGCCAGAGCATGTCAACGCAAGCAGTGGTGTAGTCACTGTAAAAGCACCACACATCGGGACGCAACCTACAGACGGAAACAGCGGCGGGACAACGCACGACAAGTTTCCGGGGAGACTAACAACAAGGAATATGCATTCCTGGTGAGTGAAAGGGACGCGGTGATCCAGTCAGAGCGTGGAGTCAAGTTGAAAGGGCTGATGGTCGATACGGGGGCAACTTCGCATATCATCACTGATATAGCAAGGATCAAGAAGTTCGACGATATGTTCCAGTCCGAGACACACTGCGTGGAGTTGGCTGACGGCACAAGGTGTGTGGAGTCGCGGAGCGCGGAGGAGACGCGGAGGTTTGCTTGGTCGACAGCC
>JAWMAR010003276.1:40000-60642 GCA_036785375.1 Leucoraja ocellata | reverse complement strand
TTCGAGCTCCTTTATCTAGCTTGCTCTGTGTGTGATCATTTGGCATAGCTATTGTATATGCATGGCCATTACACTTATGTATTATTGTATTGCATAGTGTAACAAGGTCTTATATTGTATTATGTCCCAATATCATGTAATAATGTTGATAGTATGTATTAACGTACGATGTATGATAGGTGGTATATGGTATTATCAACATTATGCTGTAACACATAACTATTGTTATTATTGGATGTGTAAAGCCAATTAACAATTGTTATAAACTATAACAAGTGGGGATGGAGGGGTTTTGGGATTGGTGTGTGGGAAGGTGGGTCAATGAGAGCCTCTATGTATGTTATGTCTTGTGCTGTATGTTCTATGTTGGACCCCCTAGAAAACAAGATGACTGTCCATCTGAAGGGGTTATCCATGAATAAACTTGTTTCAAATTATCTCCTGAGTTTCACACACAAGGTAAACCCCCCCCCCCCCCCCCCCCCCCCCCCCCCCCCCCCCCCCCACCACCAGTCACCAGCCTCATCATCATCCAATTTCTTCTCCAAATCAAACGGCACAGTTTGCACCAAGACCTTCACAACCTCTGGGAATAAATCACGTCCCTTCCAGTTCAATTCAGTTTAGTTCAGTGTAGTCACGTTGGTGAGGTAATGAGAATTAAGGGACAGAAGTTTAGGGGTAACATGAGGGGGAACTTCTTTACTCAGAGAGTGGTAGCTGTATGGAATGAGCTTCCAGTGAAGGTGGTGGAGGCAGGTTCGTTTTTATCATTTAAAAATCAATTGGATAGTTATATGGATGGGAAGGGAATGGAGGGTTATGGTCTGAGCGCAGGTATATGGGACTAGGGGAGATTATGTGTTCGGCACGGACTAGAAGGGTCGAGATGGCCTGTTTCCGTGCTGTAATTGTTATATGGTTATATGGTTATATGGTTATATGGTTATATGGTTATATGGTTATATGGTAGAACCTCCAGCAAACATCTTCACAATCACTAGTTTTCCCCTCTGTCATTTGGTGTTCTCCAAGCCCAACCTCACAGAGTTGCACCAAGATCTTCACAGCCTAGAGATATAGACACGAGAGATACAGTGTGTTCCAGGTGTACACTGGCCCTATCCCCGAATTCTATCCCCATTACATTGGTCATGTTAGTGGAGTGGCACAAATTGACCATCATAACTTGGAAATACATTGCTGGTCCTTCGTTATTTGTGGGGCCTACTCCTATCATTTACATAATTTACTAAACACATCCATCAGTGGTGGAATAAGGATGGTCACATCTTCATGGGTTAAAACTGGAAGCCTAAACACTGAGGCCCACATCCAAACACATAGATTTATCAGCAAAACATGTGGAGGGAATCACAACTTGCAGCTCATCATCAGCTCAGGAGTTAGTGTCGTCCTCATTGTGACAAGAAATCTAATCAGGCTCCTTCCTTAATCCAAGTTAACAACTCATTTCCCCATATTGTGTGAATTCTGCAGAGAAATACAATTCATTTTTATTGCTGCTCAGCCTCTGTTTTAGATATTTTTCCCCAGTTCCTGAATCTTTCTCTTCAAAATTGTCTCATCTCCCGGTCCACCCCACACTGTCCGTCACTGTCACATTCTAAACATACAAACATAGACAATAGGTGCAGGAGTAGAGGCCATTCGGCCCTTCGAGCCTGCACCATTCGCCATTCAATATGATCATGGCCGATCATCCAACTCAGTATCCTGTACCTGCCTTCTCTCCATACCCCCTGATCCCTTTAGCCACAAGGGCCACATCTAACTCCCTCTTAAATATAGCCAATGAACTGGCCTCAACTACCTTCTGTGGCAGAGAGTTCCAGAGATTCACCACTCTCTGTGTGGGAAAAAAATGTTTTTCACATCTCGGTCCTAAAAGATTTCCCCCTTATCCTTAAACAGTGACCCCTTGTCCTGGACTTCCCCAACATCGGGAACAATCTTCCTGCATCTAGCCTGTCCAACCCCTTATGAATTTTGTACGTTTCTATAAGATCCCCCCTCAATATCCTAAATTCCAGCGAGTACAAGCCAAGTCTATCCAGTCTTTCTTCATATGAACGTCCTGCCACATACCAGGAATCAGTCTGGTGAACCTTCTCTGTACTCCCTCAACTCCCTCCAGGGCCAAACACAGATCCTTCCTCTTTTACGCTGACGTTATCTCTCTTTGCCCTTTACATTTAAAAGTAATTCCGTATAATTCTATTTATGTAATTTCTTTAAATACATGAGAACAGAACATGGGGCTTGTGTGTTGAGGATGCATTTATTATAAGGATATTAACTAACTATTGTATTGTTGATGTCTTGACCAAAAAGCGTAATTTTAAATTATTGTTGCTTCTTCCCACTGATTAAAAAATAAAATAATGGTGTTTGTCTCTAGTAAATGTTGCTCTTTATTCATTAAAACATATTTCAATCTCCAACCTGGTTTGGTGTTTCCGGGTTCCAAAACAGTGTTTGGATATTTAAAATAATTTATGCGATAAGACTACACTAGTCCCACCCCGACCAACATGCCCCGTCTACACTAGTCCCACCCCGACCAACATGCCCCGTCTACACTAGTCCCACCCCGACCAACATGCCCCATCTACACTAGTCCCACCCCGACCAACATGCCCCATCTACACTAGTCCCACCCCGACCAACATGCCCCATCTACACTAATCCCACCCCGACCAACATGCCCCATCTACACTAGTCCCACCCCGACCAACATGCCCCGTCTACACTAGTCCCACCCCGACCGACATGCCCCATCTACACTAGTCCTACCCCGACCAACATGCCCCGTCTACACTAATCCCACCCCAACCAACATGCCCCATCTACACTAGTCCCACCCCGACCAACATGCCCCATCTACACTAGTCCCACCCGACCAACATGCCCCATCTACACTAGTCCCACCCCGACCAACATGCCCCGTCTACACTAGTCCCACCCCGACCAACATGCCCCATTTACACTAGTCCCACCCCGACCAACATGCCCCGTCTACACTAGTCCCACCCCGACCAACATGCCCCATCTACACTAGTCCCATCCCGACCAACATTCCCCATCTACACTAGTCCCACCCCGACCAACATGCCCCATCTACACTAGTCCCACCCCGACTTTTGCTACTTCCCACTGATTAAAAAATAAAATAATGATGTTTCTCTCTAGTAAATGTTGCTCTTTAATCATTAAAACATATTTCAATCTCCAACCTGGTTTGGTGTTTCCGGGTTCCAAAACAGTGTTTGGATATTTAAAATAATTTATGCGATAACACAATGTATTTTTGAATGTATGTAAGTGAAATGATGGCATGAAACTGAGAATAAATAGGAGAAGCAAAGAGGATAGACATATAGAAATTAGGTGCAGGAGTAGAGGCCATTCGGCCCTTCGAGCCTGCACCATTCGCCATTCAATATAATCACGGCTGAATATCCAACTCAGTATCCCGTACCTGCCATCTCTCCATACCCCCTGATCCCCTTAGCCACAAGGGCCACATCTAACTCCCTCTTAAATATAGCCAATGAACTGTGGCCTCAACTCCCTTCTGTGGCAGAGAATTCCACAGATTCACCACTCTCTGTGTGAAAAAAGTTCTTCTCATCTCGGTTTTAAAGGAATTCCCCCTTATCCTTAAGCTGTGACCCCTTGTCCTGGACTTCCCCAACATCGGGAGCAATCTTCCTGCATCTAGCCTGTCCAACCCCTTAAGAATTTTGTAAGTTTCTATAAGATCCCCTCTCAATCTTCTAAATTCTAGAGAGTATAAACCAAGTCTATCCAGTCTTTCTTCATAAGACAGTCCTGACATCCCAGGAATCAGTCTGGTGAACCTTCTCTGCACTCCCTCTATGGCAATAATGTCCTTCCTCAGATTTGGAGACCAAAACTGTACGCAATACTCCAGGTGTGGTCTCACCAAGACCCTTTACAACTGCAGTAGAACCTCCCTGCTCCTATACTCAAATCCTCTAAGGCAAGAATGTCCTTCCTCAGATTAGGAGACCAAAACTGTACACAATACTCCAGGTGTGGTCTCACCAAGACCCTGTACAGCTGCAGTAGAACCTCCCTGCTCCTATACTCAAATCCTTTTGCAATGACAGCTAACATACCATTCGCTTTCTTTACTGCCTGTTGCACCTGCATGCCTACCTTCAATGACTGGTGTACCATGACACCCAGGATGCAAAGAGCTTTGACACAAATTGACCCAGTTAGTCACCATCATAACTTGGAAATACATTGCTGATCCTTCGTTATCTGTGGGGCCTACTCCTATCATTTACATCATTTACTAAACACGTCATTTACTAAACACTCGAAATTTAGTTGAGATAAAAAATAGGAAGCGAGTCAGCCCAGAGCTGAGAATAGACGAAACTTTGTGTTGAAATTGCAAGAGAGATCTTCCTGCAGCTTTGACCATTGCTCTGAATGATTCAGGATATGATGTAAAATTCAGAGCAATGGCCAAGGCTGCAGGAAGATCTGTTGCAATTTCACCACAAGGATTCGTCTATTTTGACCTGTGGGCTGTTTCACTTCCTGTTTTTTTATCTGACTAAATGTCACAATGTGTAAATAAACATCAGAATTGTGAAGGACATAGACAACATCAAACTATCCCAAAACTATTGAAACATGCAAAAGAGAATCAGGGGTGGATTATTTGTCACTTTGAGCCTGTTCAATCATTCAAAACATTCTCATGTTCCAATTCTCTCCCGATAAATGTTGATGCATTTTATGACATATAACCATATAACCATATAACAATTACAGCACGGAAACAGGCCATCTCGGCCCTACAAGTCCGTGCCGAACAAATTGTTTCCCCTTAGTCCCACCTGCCTGCACTCATACCATAACCCTCCATTCCCTTCTCATCCATATGCCTATCCAATTTATTTTTAAATTATACCAATGAATCTGCCTCCACCACTTCCACTGGAAGCTCATTCCACACCGCTACCACTCTCTGAGTAAAGAAGTTTCCCCTCATTTTACCCCTAAACTTCTGTCCCTTAATTCTCAAGTCATGTCCTCTTGTTTGAATCTTCCCTATTCTCAAAGGGAAAAGCTTGTCCACATCAACCCTGTCTATCCCTCTCATCATTTTAAAGACCTCTATCAGGTCCCCCCTTAACTTTCTGCGCTCCAGAGAATAAAGACCTAACTTATTCAACCTTTCTCTGTAACTTAGTTGTTGAAACCCAGGCAACATTCTAGTAAATCTCCTCTGTACTCTCTCTATTTTGTTGACATCCTTCCTATAATTGGGCGACCAAAATTGTACACCATACTCCAGATTTGGTCTCACCAATGCCTTGTACAATTTTAACATTACATCCCAGCTTCTATACTCAATGCTCTGACAAATAAATCTATCCCCAACTTAACAAGATTCAGTGACCTGCCATCTACCATTTTCTGTGGGGTGAATTTCAAAGGCTCACCATATTCACAATGAAGATATGTCTCAGCCCTAAATGTTTCACCCCTTATCTTGAGTCCAAAACCCCTTGTTCCAGATCCTACAGTCACTGGAAATATCTTTATGTATCGAGTCTCTCTAGCTCTGGTTTGAATGTTGTTTAATTTAGAGAGGTCATGTTTAAGTCTTCTAAACTCCAGTGACTACTGGCTCAGTCAGCTCCTCCTCTCCTTACACATTAGTCCTGCCATTCCAGGAATCAGTCTGGTCAGCCTTGGCTGCATTACATGTGTGGATGAAAAACCCTTTCTCCAGTAAGGAGAGCACAAAGACATGTTTGGAGAGACATGGGCCTGGGACAGCCAATTGTGATGGGGTCAGTTGGACATCTTGGTCAGCATGTGTGTGTTGGGTTGATGTGTCTATTTCCATGCTCTACAGCTCTATGACTCTCTGCTGCATCTGTGTATATTTGACAAGTAACTCAACTGACTGACATCACCTGGAAACCTCTTTGCATCCTCTTTGCTTCTCCTATTTACTCTCAGTTTCATGTCATCAAACTTAGAAACATTCAATTTGTTTCCTTGTCAATACCATAGATGAACATTGAAAATAACAGACTCAAGAACTGTCTTGATGCTGGATCATTCACCACCACCTGCCACCCTAACAAAGTCTCCTCTCTGTTTCCTGTCTGCCAAATTATTTTCAATTCATGCCTGTTTAATATTGCCTAATCCACATGTTTAAAATTCAAAGCCCTTCTGAAAATTGGACACATCGACTTGTTCTCCCTGAAACAAACAAATCACAGTGACACAGATGTTAGAGCTGCTGCCTGCCTCACAGTGCCAGGGACCAGGGTTCAATCCTGACCTTGGGTGCTCTCTGGGTGGAGATAGCACGCTCCCTGTGGCCACGAATGAGTGGGGATGTAGGTTACTGGACCTCCATAAATTGCCTGTAGTGTGTAGGGAGCGGATGGGAAAGTGAGAGAACAGAACGAGTGTGGTCGGCACAGACAGAGGGGCTGAAGGACAAGTTTCCATGCTGTGTCTCAAAACTAAACTCAATCAGAACATCACTACAGATACAAGAAGATTGACACATACTCATCATTACACAACAATAGATACTCTCATTCCCCAATGCCCTTGACATTTGTTATCCTCCAATAACCTTTAGACAATAGACAATAGGTGCAGGAGTAGAGGCCATTCGGCCCTTCTAGCCAGCACCATTCGCCATTCAATGTGATCATGGCTGATCATCCCCAATCAGATCCCCGTTCCTGCCTTCTCCCCATATCCCTGACTCCGCTATCTTTAAGAGCCTTATCTAGTTCTCTCTTGAAAGCCTCCAGAGAACCGGCCTCCACCGCACTCTGAGGCAGAGAATTCCACAGACTCACAACTCTCTGGGTGGAAAAGTTTCTCCTCATCTCCTTTCTAAATGGCTTACTCCTTATTCTTAAACTGTGGCCCCTGGTTCTGGACTCCCCCAACATCGGGAACATGTTTCCTGCCTCTAGCGTGTACAAGCCCTTAACAATCTTATATGTTTCAATGAGATGCCCTCTCATCCTTCTAAACTCCAGCGTGTACAAGCCCAGCCGCTCCATTCTCTCAGCATATGACAGTCCCGCCATCCCGGGAATTAACCTGGTGAACCTACGCTGGGCTCCCTCAATAGCAAGAATGTCCTTCCTCAAATTAGGGGACCAAAACTGTACACAATACTCCAGGTGTGGTCTCACTAGGGCCCTGTACAACTGCAGAAGGATCTCTTTGCTCCTAGACTCAACTCCTCTTGTTATGAAGGCCAACAGGCCAAAACTGTACACAATACTCCAGGTGTGGTCTCACCAAGACCCTGTACAACTGCAGAAGGACCTCTTTGCTCCTAGACTCGACTCCTCCTGTTATAAAGGCCAACAGGCCAAGACTGTACACGATACTCCAGGTGTGGTCTCACCAAGACCCTATACAACTGCAGAAGGACCTCTTTGCTCCTAGACTCAACTCCTCTTGTTATAAAGGCCAACATGCCATTGGCTTTCTTCACTGCCTGCTGTACCTGCATGCTTACTTTCATAGACTGATGAACAAGGACCCCCAGATCCCGTTGTACTTCCCCTTTCCCCCTTCCCATTTAGAAAGATGAGGTTCCATGTCTCAACGCATCCAATGCATGTTTGAGCTCAGTAAATTCCCATTTGCCTTTGCCGAATAAGGTTTGACAAGATGTATTTTACACTGACACAAACACTTTCAACATAAGTGACGTCTGAACCCTGAGCAGAAGAAGAAGAGGAAGGTCCTGTAGTTTCATAAGACACAGCGTGAGACTGGGGAAGTCAGTGTGTCATCGTGCTTGGAGCTTTGCTGCCCAGTCTCTGGACTCGTTCACCATCAGTCTCTTCCCACAAGGTAGGCGACCTTACTACATGTTCACTTCAGGTAAAGGTGTGGTTTAAATGGGATCTAGAAACGGAACTCTGTGTTCAATACTTTATTTTATTTATTTATTCATTTGTTAAATATAATTGTATTTATTAGTAGTGTACATTACAATAATATGTACATGTACATCAATGATCTGGATGAAGGTGTGGTAAATTGGATTAGTAAGTATGCAGATGATACCAAGATGTTGTGGATAATGAAGAGCATTTCCAAAGTCTACAGAGTGATTTAGGCCATTTGGAAGAATGGGCTGAAAGATGGCAGATGGAGTTTAATGCTGATAAATGTGAGGTGCTACACCTTGGCAGGACAAATCAAAATGGGACGTACATGGTAAATGGTAGGGAATTGAAGAATACAGTTGAACAGAGGGATCTGGGTATAACCGTGCATAGTTCCTTGAAGGTGGAATCTCATATAGATTGGGTGGTAATGAAAGCTTTTGGTATGCTAGCCTTTATAAATCAGAGCATTGAGTATAGAAGCTGGGATGTAATGTTAAAATTGTACAAGGCATTGGTGAGGCCAAATCTGGAGTATGGTGTACAATTTTGGTTGCCCAATTATAGGAAGGATGTCAACAAAATAGAGAGAGTACAGAGGAGATTTACTAGAATGTTGCCTGGGTTTCAACAACTAAGTTACAGAGAAAGGTTGAATAAGTTAGGTCTTTATTCTCTGGAGCGCAGAAGGTTAAGGGGGGATTTGATAGAGGTCTTTAAAATGATGAGAGGGATAGACAGAGTTGATGTGGACAAGCTTTTCCCTTTGAGAGTAGGGAAGATTCAAACAAGAGGACATGACTTCAGAATTAAGGGACAGAAGTTTAGGGGTAACATGAGGGGGAACTTCTTTACTCAGAGAGTGGTAGCGGTGTGGAATGAGCTTCCAGTGGAAGTGGTGGAGGCAGGTTCGTTGGTATAATTTAAAAATAAATTGGATAGGCATATGGATGAGAAGGGAATGGCCGGTTATGGTATGAGTGCAGGCAGGTGGGACTAAGGGAAAACAAGTTGTTCGGCACGGACTTGTAGGGCCGAGATGGCCTGTTTCCATGCTGTAATTGTTATATGGTTATATGGTTATAAGCCAAAAATAACATAATACATTTCCTGCACCACTTTATATTTTAAACTTTGAAAAGAAGAAAAGTAAAGAGAGTTAAACAGGATAGTAAGTGTGTGAAAGAGTGATCAAAAGAGACCCTTGGACATGAAAAGTTCGAAAAAGAGTTAAGAAGCAAGCCATAGAAAAAGAAGAAGAGAAAAACAAAACAGAAGATATATTAAAAGTTTATAAAACAGAGCTAAAAGGGATAAACCAACTCTGTATTTTTCCTCCCCCCTCACCAGGTCCTGAAACCATTTATTTTCAGAATTCTGTTGCACCTTATACTTGTAGTAAGTCGAGAAATGGAGACCAGATCTTTTGGAAATGGTCTGGTTTGCCTGCTAGAAGGAATATCATATCTTCCAGGTGTAACGTTTCGAACATATTTGAAATCCACATATTTATTGTCGGTGTTGGGGCATTTTTCCAGAATTTAAGTATGAGTTTTTCCCCCATTATTAAACCGTAATTAAGTCGGGTATTTTGGGACATAGTTAGCTCAGGGCTGCCTTCCATGGTTCCAAAAATAATCAATTCTGTGTTCGGTTTCAGTTTTATTTTAAATAATTTTGTAAATATTTCAAAACTTTCATTCCAATATGTTTGGATTTTTCTACAAAAAACAAAGGAATGTGTTATAGTTGCTTCATGTGATAGATATTTATCACAGGTGGGGGAGGGAGACATTTGGAAAATGTTTACTTATTTTAGTTTTTGAGTTATATAGTCTATGTCAGGTTTTAAATTTCTAACGTGCGATATTCCACTCCTACAACCATTTATTAGACTGTACCAGTCTGTTCTGCTTTAGATTTTACAAGGACATAGAAACGTAAAAGGATTTGAGTCTAGGAGCAGGGAGGTTCTACTGCAGTTGTACAGGGTCTTGGTGAGACCACACCTGGAGTATTGCGTACAGGTTTGGTCTCCTAATCTGAGGAAAGACATTCTTGCCATAGAGGGAGTACAGAGACGGTTCACCAGACTGATTCCTGGGATGTCGGGACTGTCTTGTGAAGAAAGACTGGATAGACTTGGTTTATACTCTCTAGAATTTAGGAGATTGAGAGGGGATCTTAAAGAAACTTACAAAATTCTTAAGGGGTTGGACAGGCTAGATGCAGGAAGATTGTTCCCGATGTTGGGGAAGTCCAGGACAAGGGGTCACAGCTTAAGGATAAGGGGGAAATCCTTTAAAACCGAGATGAGAATAACTTTGTTCACACAGAGTGTGGTGAATCTCTGGAATTCTCTGCCGCAGAGTGTAGTTGAGGCCACAGTTCATTGGCTATATTTAAGAGGGAGTTAGATGTGGCCCTTGTGGCTAAGGGGATCAGGGGGTATGGAGAGAAGGCAGGTACAGGATACTGAGTTGGATGATCAGCCATGATCATATTGAATGGCGGTGCAGGCTCGAAGGGCCGAATGGCCTCTACTCCTGCACCTAATTTATATGTTTCTATGTTTCTATGTAAGGTTTTAAATTTCTAACGTGTGATATTCCACTCCTACAAGCATTTATTAGACTGTACCAGTCTGTTCTGCTTTATATTTTACAAGGACATAGAAACGTAATGAATAATGAAGAGAGACACAAAATGCTGGAGTAACTCAGCGCGGCAGGCAGCATCTGGAGGGAAAGAATGGGTGATGTTTCGTGTCGAGACCCTTCTTCAGATCCAGACTTCTTTGACATGAAACGTCACCCATTCCTTCTCTCCAGAGATGCTGCCTGTCCCACCCAGTTACTCCCGACCAGTTACTTGTCTATACTTGGTATAAAGCAGCATCTGCAGTTCCTTCCAACATGAAACTTTATCAATGTATTTCTGTCTCCATTATTTCCACTAGAAACTTAATGAAACTAAATGATCAGCATCTGCCATTTTACCCATTTGGGCTTTCTGGTCAATCTAATGTATCGCTGCTCATGTGGGTTTTATTTTTCCCATTTCTCCGACAATCCTCTGGGACTGATTGAGGATGTTCAACGTCCTCGCCGTTCTGTGGCCCGCTCGCTCAATTAATTGACTGACTAGTGAGGTACAAATGAGTTTAAACCATTCCGAATTTGCGGATGACACTAAGCTGGGGGGTAGTGTTAGCTGTGAGGAGGATGCTAGGAGACTGCAAGGTGACTTGGATAGGCTGGGTCAGTGGGCAGATGCATGGCAGATGCAGTATAATGTGGATAAATGTGAGGTTATCCATTTTGGTGGCAAAAACAGGAAAGCAGACTATTATCTAAATGGTGGCCGACTAGGAAAAGGGGAGATGCAACGAGACCTGGGTGTCATGGTACACCAGTCATTGAAGGTAGGCATGCAGGTGCAGCAGGCAGTGAAGAAAGCCAATGGTATGTTAGCTTTCATTGCAAAAGGATTTGAGTCTAGGAGCAGGGAGGTTCTACTGCAGTTGTACAGGGTCTTGGTGAGACCACACCTGGAGTATTGCGTACAGTTTTGGTCTCCAAATCTGAGGAAGGATATTATTGCCATAGAGGGAGTACAGAGAAGGTTCACCAGACTGATTCCTGGGATGTCAGGACTGTCTTATGAAGAAAGACTGAATAGACTTGGTTTATACTCTCTAGAATTTAGGAGATTGAGAGGGGATCTTATAGAAACTTACAAAATTCTTAAGGGGTTGGACAGGCTAGATGCAGGAAGATTGCTCCCGATGTTAGGGAAGTCCAGGACAAGGGGTCACAGCTTAAGGATAAGGGGGAAATCCTTTAAAACCGAGATGAGAAGAACTTTTTTCACACACAGAGTGGTGAATCTCTGGAACTCTCTGCCACAGAGGGTAGTTGAGGCCACACAGTTCATTTGCTAGCATTAAGAGGGAGTTAGATGTGGCCCTTGTGGCTAAGGGGATCAGGGGGTATGGAGAGAAGGCAGGTACGGGATACTGAGTTGGATGATCAGCCGTGATCATATTGAATGGCGAATTGTGCAGGCTCGAAGGGCCGAATGGCCTCTACTCCTGCACCTAATTTCTATGTTTCTATGTTTCTATTCTACCGAGAAACAGGAAGGAAGTGGGTCAAGAATGAAACTGTCGATGTACAGATGAGTCGTTTCAGTCAAGGCAAAGTGACTGAATGTGGTTGTGAAATCCCAGATGACAGCAGTGACAATATTCCAGTGGCAGATTCCACTGAGGAATGGTCCTTCGCCGTGTAGTTATGTGCGGTTAATTCTCAAATGGTCCTGGCCCAGGGTTTTCAAAGTGGCTGTGAAGATCACACGTCCATCAAACATTCTTCAGCATGATTTTACACATCATCACCACTTCAAATTGTGACATTTGTTTTAGAGAAATGCAAGATGGTTATGTGGGTTATTTACAGAGGCTGTGATGTTGAACTGGGAGACACTGCAAGATGGTTCTGTGGGTTATTCACAGAGGCTGTGATGTTGAACTTGGAGACACTGCAAGGTGGTTATGTGGGTTATTTACAGAGGCTGTGAAGGTCTTGCTGCACTGTGTGATGTTGAACTTGGAGATCACTGCAAGATGCAGGAACTATTTGGATGCTAATGAAAATATTGGCTGCAGGTTCCTCCTTGAATGAAAATAAAAGCTCGGGAGAAAATTTACATTCAATATTGTACTAAGTTTGAAAATAATGTATGATCCTGATTCTCAAATGTACCCCATTTGTAACCCCCTTAACCCACCGATCTGCTGCATTTGAATATAGATTTAAACTGCTATAATGGTATATGGACATATAATGGTAGATGGACACACTGATCTGTTTTGTTGTCAATGTCTACTATGTTCTGTTGTGCTGAAGCAAAGCAAGAATTTCATTGTGCTATCTGAATAGTGATGTGTTATATCTGGACTTTCAGAAGGCTTTCGACAAGGTCCCACATAAGAGATTAGTATACAAACTTAAAGCACACGGTATTGGGGGTTCAGTATTGATGTGAATAGAGAAGTGGCTGGCAAACAGAAAGCAAAGAGCTGGAGTAAACGGGTCCTTTTCACAATGGCAGGCAGTGACTAGTGGGGCAGCGCAAGGCCCGGTGCGGGGACCAGCAGTGACTAGTGGGGCAGCGCAAGGCCCGGTGCGGGGACTAGTGGGGCAGCGCAAGGCCCGGTGCGGGGACCAGCAGTGACTAGTGTGGGGCAGCGCAAGGCCCGGTGCGGGGACCAGCAGTGACTAGTGTGGGGCAGCGCAAGGCCCAGTGCGGGGACCAGCAGTGACTAGTGGGGCAGCGCAAGGCCTGGTGCGGGGACCAGCAGTGACTAGTGGGGCAGCGCAAGGCCCGGTGCGGGGACCAGCAGTGACTAGTGCGGCAGCGCAAGGCCCGGTGCTGGGACCAGCAGTGACTAGTGTGGGGCAGCGCAAGGCCCGGTGCGGGGACCAGCAGTGACTAGTGTGGGGCAGCGCAAGGCTCAGTGCGGGGACCAGCAGTGACTAGTGGGGTAACGCAAGGCCCGGTGCGGGGACTAGTGGGGCAGCGCAAGGCCCGGTGCGGGGACCAGCAGTGACTAGTGTGGGGCAGCGCAAGGCCCGGTGCGGGGACCAGCAGTGACTAGTGTGGGGCAGCGCAAGGCCCGGTGCGGGAACCAGCAGTGACTAGTGTGGGGCAGCGCAAGGCCCGGTGCGGGGAACAGCAGTGACTAGTGAGGCAGCGCAAGGCCCGGTGCAGGGACCAGCAGTGACTAGTGTGGGGCAGCGGAAGGCTCAGTGCGGGGACCAGCAGTGACTAGTGTGGGGCAGCGCAAGGCCCGGTGCGGGGACCAGCAGTGACTAGTGGGCAGCGCAAGGCCCGGTGCGGGAACCAGCAGTGACTAGTGTGGGGCAGCGCAAGGCCCGGTGCGGGGACCAGCAGTGACCAGTGGGGCACCAACAGTGTGACTAGTGGGGCAGCGCAAGGCCCGGTGCGGGGACCAGCAGTGACTAGTGGGGCAGCACAAGGCTCGGTGCGGGAACCAGCAGTGACTAGTGTGGGGCAGCGCAAGGCCCGGTGCGGGGACCAGCAGTGACTAGTGGGGCAGCGCAAGGCTCGGTGCGGGGATCAGCAGTGACTAGTGTGGGGCAGCGCAAGGCCCGGTGTGGGGACCAGCAGTGACTAGTGGGGCAGCGCAAGGCTCGGTGCGGGGACCAGCAGTGATTAGTGGGGGTAACGCAACGCCAGTGCGGGGACCAGCAGTGACTAGTGGGGCAGCGCAAGGCCCGGTGCGGGACCAGCAGTGACTAGTGGGGTAACGCAAGGGCCGGTGCGGGGGACCAGCAGTGACTAGTGGGGGTAACGCAAGGCCCGGTGCGGGGACCAGCAGTGACTAGTGGGGTAATGCAAGGCCCGGTGTGGGGACCAGCAGTGACTAGTGTGGGGCAGCGCAAGGCCCGGTGCGGGGACCAGCGGTGACTAGTGTGGGGCAGCGCAAGGCTCAGTGCGGGGACCAGCAGTGACTAGTGGGGTAACGCAAGGCCCGGTGCGGGGACTAGTGGGGCAGCGCAAGGCCCGGTGCGGGGACCAGCAGTGACTAGTGGGGCAGCGCAAGGCCCGGTGCGGGGGACCAGCAGTGACTAGTGGGGCAGCGCAAGGCCGGTGCGGGGACCAGCAGTGACTAGTGTGGGGCAGCGCAAGGCCCGGTGGCGGGGACCAGCAGTGACTAGTGGGGCAGCGCAAGGCCCGGTGCGAGGACCAGCAGTGACTAGTGGGGCAGCGCAAGGCCCGGCGCGGGGACCAGCAGTGACTAGTGGAGCAGCGCAAGGCACGGTGCGGGGACCAGCAGTGACTAGTGTGGGGCAGTGCAAGGCCCGGTGCGGGGACCAGCAGTGACTAGTGTGGGGCAGCGCAAGGCCCGGAGCAGGGACCAGCAGTGACTAGTGGGGCAGCGCAAGGCCCGGTGTGGGGACTAGCAGTGACTAGTGTGGGGCAGCGCAAGGCCCAGTGCGGGGACCAGCAGTGACAAGTGGGGCAGTGCAAGGCCCGGTGCGGGGACCAGCAGTAACTAGTGGGGCAGTGCAAGGCCCGGTGCGGGACTAGTGGGGCAGCGCAAGGCTCAGTGCTGGGACCCCTGCTATTTACGATATATATTAATGATCTGGACGAGGGAATTGAATGTAACATCTCCAAGTTTGCGGATCACACTAAGCTGTGGGGCAGTGTTAGCTGTGTGGAGGATGCTAGGAGGCTGCAAGGTGACTTGGATAGGGCTGTGGTGAGTGGGCAGAAGCATGGCAGATGCAGTATAATGTGGATAAATGTGAGGTTATCCACTTTGGTGGCAAAAACAGGAAAGTAAGACTATTATCTGAATGGTGGCCGATTAGGAAAAGGGGAGATGCAGCGAGACCTGGGTGTCATGGTACACCCAGTCACTGAAAGTAGGCATACAGGTGCAGCAGGCAGTGAAGAAAGCGAATGGTATGTTAGCTTTCAATGTGATCATGGCTGATCATCCCCAATCAGTTCCCCGTTCCTGCTTTCTCCCCATATCCCCTGACTCCGCTATCTTTAAGAGCCCTATCTAGCTCTCTCTTGAAAGCATCCAGAGAACCTGCCTCCACCGCTGTCTGAGGCAGAGAATTCCACAGACTCACAACTCTCTGTGAGAAAAAGTGTTTCCTCGTCTCCATTTCGTAGTCAATCTAAATTGAATACTTTTGTTCCCGTTTGGCCGGCAACATCCTGGGGACCGTTTGAGAATATTGAATGTCCCTTGCCATTATGTTGCCTTCTCTGTTCATTAACTCACTAGCGAGGTCTGATTTAGTTGAGAACATTTTACCAGTGGTCGGAGGTAATTGAGTCAAACATTAAAAAGGCTGAGTACAGATGAATGATTTGGGCCAATAGTGGTTGAATATGGTGGTGAAATCCCAGATTACTGAAGTGACAATATTCCAGTAGCAGAATCCACCAAGTGAATGTATTTTCCCCGTGTAATTGTGTGTGGCCAATTCTAAAATGCCCCAGGGTCAGGAGTTTCAAACTGGCTGCACTCAATACAACATTTGCCAACTACCAATCTACTGATCCTTAGTCTAAAACTGCACCTTGTTTCCAAACAGAGAATGTACAAAATGAGGCCGAGGTTTCTCTGCAACAGTTTGCCAGCTGGTTTGATGTTGGGTTTCTTTGTTTTCCTGCTTCGACCAGTTTCCACACAGGAGTAAGTACTTTCTCTTCACCGGTCACAATCACCTTGCATTAATTATCATTGTCCGTGTAAACCTGCACCCTATTGTCAATCTCACTTTCCTCTCCACATCCCCTGTATGTGTTGCTGCCTCACAAATCCACCCCCATCCTTGCTGGACCTCCATTCCACGTCCCTGTATGTGTTGCTGCCTCACAAATCCACCCCATCCTTGCTGGACCTCCATTCCACATCCCTGTATGTGTTGCTGCTTCAATAATCCACCCCCATCCTTGCTGGACCTCCATTTCTGAGCCCATCCCATCAACTCCCTCGCCTTCTCCTGCACCGACACGTTCCTTATCAAAGTCAGAAACGGCCTCCTGTGAATTTGTTGGAGAGTTAAACTCTCCCTCCCCATCCCGCTCAGCCTCTGCAGCCTTTGACACGGTTGTCCACACTATCCTCCCCAACATCTCCTCACCACAGTCCATGTGGGTGGATCTGCCCTCGACTTATCGATCCAGTCGCAGCCCGAGAACCAGAAGCAATGTCTTCACTTCACGCTCCCACAAAGTCCCTTCAAAACCAGGTGTAGTTCCACCACTAACCCCAACACAACCCCTATCCCCACCTCCGTCTCCCTCCCTCCCTCCCTCCCCTCCCTCCCTCCCCTCCCTCCCTCACCTCCCTCCCTCCCTCCCTCCCTCACCCACACACCTCACATCACTCACTCACTCACACTCACTCACTCACTCACTCACCCACTCACTCACTCACTCCCTCCCTCCCTCCCTCCCCCACTCACTCACCCACTCACTCACTCCCTCTCACTCCCACCCTCCCTCCCTCCCTCCCCCTCCCTCCCTCCCTCCCTCCCTCCCCCACTCACTCACCCACTTCACTCACTCACCCACTCACTCACCCACTCCTCCCTCTCTCCCCTCCCTCCCTCCCCCACTCACTCACTCACCCACTCACCCACTCACTCACTCACTCACTCACTCACTCACTCACTCACTCACTCACTCACTCACACACACTCACTCCCTACCTCACTCACTCACTCACTCACTCACTCACTCCCTCCCACCCTCCCTCCCTCCCTCCCCCATCCCTCCCTCCCTCCCTCACTCCCTCCCTCCCTCCCTCCCTCCCTCCCTCCCTCCCTCACTCCCCCACTCACCAACTCCCTCTCTCCCTCCCTCCCTCCCTCCCTCCCTCCCTCCCTCCCTCCCTCCCTCCCTCCCTCCCTCCCCCACTCACTCACCCACTCACCAACTCCCTCCCTCCCTCCCTCCCCTCCCTCCCTCCCCTCCCCCATCCCTCCCTCCCTCCCTCACTCACTCCCTCCCTCCCTCCCTCCCTCCCTCCTCCCTCCCTCCCTCCTTCCCTCCCTCCCTCACTCCCCCACTCACTCACTCACTCCCTCCCTCCCTCCCTCCCACTCACTCACCCACTCACTCCCACTCTCCTCCCTCCCTCCCTCCCACTCACTCACTCACTCACTCCCCTCCCTCCCACACACTCACTCACCCACTCACTCACTCACTCCCTCACTCCCTCCCTCCCACTCACTCACTCACTCACTCACACACTCACACACCCACTCACTCACTCCCTACCTCACTCACTCACTCACTCACTCACTCACTCAGTCACTCCCTTCCTCACTCACTCACTCACTCACTCACTCCCTCCCTCCCTCCCTCCCCCCTGCCTCCCCTCACTCACTCCCTCCCTCCCACACACTACACTCACTCACCACCCACTCACTCACCCACTCACTCACTCAACCCACTCACACACTCACTCACTCACTCACGCCCTCCCTCCCTCCCTCACTCACACTCACACTCACTCACTCACTCACTCACTCACTCACTCACTCACTCACTCACTCACTCACGCACTCACTCACTCACTCACCCACTCACTCCCTCCCTCACTCACTCACTCACTCACTCACTCACTCACTCCACTCACTCACTCACTCACTCACTCACTCACTCACTCACTCACTCACATCACTCACTCACTCACTCACACTCACCCACCCACCCACTCACTCACTCACTCACTCACTCACTCACTCACTCACTCACTCACTCACTCACTCACTCACTCACGCACTCACTCACTCACTCACCCACTCACTCACTCCCTCCCTCACTCACTCACTCACTCACTCACTCACCCACTCACTCACTCACTCACCCACTCACTCACTCACTCACTCACTCACTCACTCACTCACTCACTCACTCACTCACTCGCTCACTCACCCGCTCACCCACTCACTCACTCACTCACTCACTCACTCACTCACTCACTCACTCACTCACTCACTCACTCACTCACTCACTCACCCTCCCTCTCACTCACTCACTCACTCACTCACTCACTCACTCACTCACTCACTCACTCACTCACTCACTCACTCACTCACTCACTCACTCACTCACTCACTCACTCACTCACTCACTCACTCACTCACTCACTCACTCATGTGATGAAATATCCCTGCATCAATCAGGCCAGGTTATTCCACACACACATCTCTTCACAAACCGTGACTTCCTCCCTGGGGTTTCCAAGGAAGATCACAACTGTCTGGAACTAAACTCAGTTCAAAATGAATGATTACGGATATGGGGTGGGTGGGGAAAATGTGTTTTAAATGTTAATTCTTCATTGTTTGTATTCGCAACAGAAAACAGAACTCGAATGTATTTCTTGGATGATGGAGACGAGATTGTGTTAAACGGACCGGCCAATGCTGAGAAAGACACTGTTGTTGTCTGGGAATGGAAACCACATTCAGGGAGGAAATCAGAATGTCGACTTTTAGAAGAACGTGGAGCTATTGGACCAAAGATAACGCCGCTGGCAACTTGTACCCGGAGATGAAAGTGAATCTCTATACCCTTGCTCTAACAATCGATAAACCCACATTTAAATGGGCGGGAATTTTCACTTTGAATCAAACAGAACCGAGAAAGCAAATCCTGAAACAATATGAAATATTTGGGATGAAAGGTGAGTGGATGCGATATGGATCAATAATGTTGAATTAGTCTCTGTAAATATTGTCACCTATAATGAATGATGAGAGATGGCGGGAATTGTGAGACTTCTTCCACCCGGTGAAAAGTCAAACAACTGGGGAAGTGATTTTGTTCATTGATTCTGTAATGATCAGCAGGGATGGGTGATAATAGTTTGATGACTTCACTGGGAACAGCAAATCAATGAATCTAGCCACAGCGAATACCATGGTCTTCTTGCCGGTACACAGTAAGGTGATCGCGCGCGGCAAGCAAGGTGGTATGGAACCAATGTGTCCGTGTAGTGGTCCCGGGGTGACACTGCTACTTAATGTTACCCTGTGACCAGGTGGATGGAAGTCCATCCATCACCTGTGGAACATGGGCTCTGCCATAGAGTTCACCTCTTGAGACCAATCAGATACACCTAGAAGGAGTGGAAATAGATGCATATTCAACAGTTGTGAATATTTGAAACAGAGCATGTGTAAATACAAACATGCCTGTATGTTGACGGTTCCACCTGCAGTCCCACGGTGAACAGCCGGCATTTCACTGTGTCAATGTGACCAGCCACGTGTGTCAGGGGTCCCATGGTGAACAGTCCCCACGGTGAACAGCCGGCATTTCACTGTGTCAATGTCAATAGTCAATAGTCAATAGTCAATAGTCTATTTAATTGTCATTTGGACCCCTGGGGGTCCAAATGAAATGCCGTTTCTGCAGCCATACATTACACACAAATAGACCCCAGACACAACATAATTTACATTTTACATAAACATCCATCACATAGCTGTGATGGAAGGCCAAAAAAAAACTTATCTCTCCACTGCACTCTCCACCCCCCCCCGCCCCCGATGTCAGAGTCAAAGTCAAAGCCCCCGGCTGGCGATGGCGACCGTCCCGCGGCCATTGAAGCCACGCCGGGTGGTGCGAGGTCGCACACCGGGTCTTGCTGTTAGAGCCCCCGGCGTGCGCTCGCAGAGTCCCGCGGCCCTTCCAAGCCGCGCGGGGGCGGTGATGTCAGGCCCCGCTCAAGGAGCTCTTCGACCCCGCAACTCGGGCGGGAGAAGTCGCCGTTGCGAGAGCCCTGAAAAGCGGTCTCCCTCCAGGGACCCGCGGGCTCCCGGTGCCGCCGTCCACAGACCTGTCGTTGGAGCCTCCGACCAGCCACATGTGTCAGGGGTCCCATGGTGAACAGTCCCACGGTGAACAGCCGGCATTTAACACAATCATCCCCTCCAAGCTGGTTACCAAACTTTCAGAACTGGGTCTCTGCGAATCCCTCTGCAATTGGATCGTCGACTTCCTCATTCACAGACCACAGTCTGTTCGTATTAGTGGAAATGTTTCAGCCTCGATAACATTCAGCACGGGAGCACCTCAAGGCTGCGTGTTCAGCCCCCTGCTGCACTCACT